>LPNX010137071.1:299671-411768 GCA_001517045.1 Pseudotsuga menziesii
CTAATGATAATATTCTGCTTTGCACGCTATCAGATCTGCATTGTTCTTAAGTGAGTAGCTGACAGATGTTTCCTGGGAATTGAGATCACCGGGTAACCTTTTGAGCTCTGCAAACTTTGATTCAGCATTCTTTGCTTTATCATACTGCAAGAGATATGCAGTGTATAGGTTAAGATAGCTATTTATGTCTTCAAAGGTTCCAAAAACAAACAAAAATGTATAGCACACCATGGGTTTGAATAAATAGGACACATTTATGCATTTCTCATCAGAGGAAGAATAGTACCTTCTTTATTAAACATGAATAAAATGAAGAAAGCCATCCATTCTCAACACCAAACCTCAAAGATGATACTAGGTTGGCTTCTGCCAAAAATGTTAATTTCCAAAACACAAATAAGCAGAGCAATAAACTATCTGTCCAAACCCTTAGACTAATTGAACCATGGACAGAAATGGTGGACTAATAAGGCACGCAAATGCATCATACTAGATAGAAACAATAAATAACAGTATATGCAATATGCAATAAACATCCATTTTCCTTGAATAAACAAATTATACTAAAAGCAAACACTAACGACACTAAACACATTGTTGGCCATGCTGCATAATTGTAACAAAAATAGTTTTACCTTCTACAGATGTGAGCATATGATTATTAAGTAGACACTCTAATGCCTGCACACAAAATTCAAACAACATAGACTACAAAATTACATTTTGGAACTCATAGCATTTGGGTAAGCAAAACAAGGGCATAAATCCCTGAGAAAAGTTCAATTAGAGGAGCTTATGCTTGGCATTCCGAGAGCAATACTCTCTTAAAAAAAAAGGAAATGTGCCATTTTAACAGAAAGGACATTGAGTCATTTTTCATATAAAATGTTTCTTACAGTTTCTTAATCTAAGCCATTTCTAGGAACTCATGACCATCAATTCTCCATCTGTGGGGAAAGTAGGGGGGAAGAAGGGACTTGCCACTTGTATCATTGGATGTTTGTCCCAACGATGTATTTTCTATAAATATTTTTGGTGTTTGAACTCGAGCATGGGAAGAGATGAGGGGCTCCGGCTTCATAACAATTCTTCAGCAACAAAATTTCTGCTTGAAGACACTATTGTACTGTCAGATCTGTGCTTTTGCATCAATTTTTTCTAAGAATTTAAATTTTTTTCAAGTTTGATGATGTTAGGTCAGAGAAATGGACTGTCTTTTTTGGGAAATCCTTCCTTGTATTAATGAATACATTAACATAAATTTTATTTACTAATTCTTAGTCTCTTTATTTCATTTCCATTATTACTAAATTTGTGAATGCTTGAAAACTGTGGAATACGTAATTTTAATAAAGGAATTTTGACAAGTTTCATGTGTTTCAGGAGCTACACAAAGGAAGACATACATTTAGTGACAAAGTTAATATTGAAAAGAAGAAAAAAGGAAAAGAAGAATTGTCGATCGTTGTTGCTGTTGAAGCTGTGGCTGTGGCAAAATGTCTGCAGCTCAAGATCCATTTTATATAGTCAAGGATGAGATTCAGGATTCTGTAAGTTCTCTATCTGTTTTTCAATTTCAATTTGAGCACAACACTTGTACACTTTTTTGTACTTGGAAAATAATCATAAATTCCATTCACAAGAGGAGAAATTACATTCTGTACATGCATACGACATTTTGCAACCATCCAAAAAAATTTCTCCAATTATCAAAGCCTAAATGTTCCATAAAGAAAGTCCCACTGGAGTGCTTCTAAAGCATGATATCCAAATCTCAAAATAAGTTGATGGTCTAGAGTCTGCTACAACGTTTCAGCTGTGAATTACTCTGTTTTTCTTTTTCTGCTGGGAGAAGAATGGTCTCTTTTCTTTTCACCCTACGTTTCTCCCTTGGCCAGTAAAATTGTGGGTCCACTACCCATCTATTGTTAGGTAGCTATGCTAACATGTAATGCTCACATCCAAATATTTTCTTCTGATCGGAGTCTCCTCTGATGTATATAAATTTGGATTTCTGGCATTTGATGCTGACTTAAGAAATATGAATTGCTTTGGCCAATAAAATGACTAAGTACTGAGAAGGCTCATTGCTACCCGTCATGGAAATGATGTCAGTACTGAGCAGGCTCATTGCAATCCTCATAAGTTTCCAGTTTCTGATGAAGGTATCAAAACCACTGATTTCGATCTCTCTAAGGTGAGAATCAGATCCTTTAAAAGAATTCTGGTCATTGTAACCTGTTCTTGACCATGGGTGATTAGTGGAATTGTTAAAACTGTAACAGGTTTATGAAAGGCTTGCTTGCATAGTTGCCATGGAGAAAGAAAATTCTGAGCTATCATAGTGACAAAAATTGTTCTTTGCACATCTACTTGGGTTTTTTCAACATTGGTAACACTGGTAAACCTTAGTCTGTCTTCTTGGATGGATGGTTAATTAGTAATATATATATCTTAAAATCAATCCTAATGTCACATACAAGTTCCATTTGCATTTACACAAGGTGCAAATATTCATATTCGTACCTTCTTGTGGTTGTACATAGGTGTTATTTTTACATGCATCTGCAAAGATCTGTGTTCAGGGTTTGCTTTGTTCTCCATGCATTACTTTTATGAAGGAATGGAAATTTTTACCAAAATCAAGAACAATACACATCATTTGTTAGAATTTAAGGGCCATTTATATTAAAAAAGCATAGTACATGCTGGCTTAAAAAAGTAAGCCAGCGTTATGGAGCAATGGCATAAAATTAAAGACATCCATGCACTATGCCTTAAGAATAACCAACCCCTTTCCTTCACACTATGCTCTTTGTATAATGTTTGAAGCTGAGAGAGTATATCTAGAATGATATTTGCCAGCTGTGATAGCTCCTTTGTATGGCCAAAATGAACATTATGGTGCAGAATTCTGCTAAAACTTATGAAGTATTCAATTTCAAGCAACTTGTCTTTGCCCAATTCAGGACTCCATGGCAAAGCACTAGCTTCCTTAACATCAATATCTGATAGAGTGATCCAGCCAACTACAAAACAATATCTTTCAAGTATAAGCTCATGCACTTGGGAAGCTTCCCTATTCTGCCACACTTCCAAAATGGGATAGGAAGTCCTCCCTATATATGCTCTTATGCATTAATCACATTGTGCATCACATTGAATATGTACCCATAGAGGTGTCAACATTATATCATCTTTATGCAACAATATACATGCATTGGCACAAATTTAAATCATAATCCCAGACAAGAGATTAAGCTTTAGGCTTCACATTGATTGGTGCATCATAAGCAATGGTTAAGCATTCTATGCTACTATCCTTTAAACTTGATCATGCACTTCTTAAACATAACTTCATGTATCATTATCCTCCACCGTGTCCCCATATGCAGCAATCTGATCTCTCAGCTCTGTTATCTTCACGAGATAGCTTGTCACTTTATCTGTCTTGCTTAGGCAAGTTGCGCTGATTTTGTCCTTAAGAACATCTTCTTGGATGTTTTCACACTTTGGTACAAGGTTCCCAAAGCAACATACATCTCTTTGGCAGTGTTCTTCCTGGCAATATGAGGGATTAAATGATTCTGCACTAAATCCAACAGGATTTGCTTTGCTGCTATTGCCTTCATGTTGTGTTTTGCCAGACCTTTTGTATCTGTAGGTGGCACAACCACCTTCTCCACAAGGTAGGTACCATAAGTCTGCCAGACCTCACTGCTGTGTACAGACATGCATACATGTCACACATGCCTTCTCTGTATGCTCCCAGTTCTCCTCCACTCACTGCTGCCATTAATGGCACTCTGCGAGTCAGCTGTACACTTTCTGAGGTAATAAAAATCCAACAAAAAATTAAATGCAAGACTCAAGTCTCAAATTCAAGTTGTTACCTCCATTTGATGTTCAAGATACATGCAAGTTTTCCTATTGACACAGATGTGTAGTGGTTGTCCTTTGCCTCTGGAGCCATTTGATTTTTCCTTATATGTAAAACAATTAAAAAGTAAATATAAGACTTAAGTCTCAAATTCAAGTTGTTACCTCCGTTTGATGTTTAAGATCAGCTAGGACAGTGGTGTAACATTTTAGATTCCCTGAAATATGCATTAAGTGGCATGTTAACCTGTATTGCTCCATTAATTACTTTACCACAAATGCGCAATGGTCCATGCAATGGCATCCTTTGCCTCTACAGCCATGTTACTTTTCCTTAGAACAATTAAAAAGTAAATACAAGACTGAAGTCTCAAATTCACAGTGCTACCTCCAACTCCAATCTAAATGGCACGAACTCTACAAATGTGTTCTTCAATCTGCAAGCAGCTGGCTAGATAACAATAAAAAATGAATTCCCTTTTAAAATCACCTCCAAGTCAGTGCCAAATCAACTCCAAATCCACATGCAGAATTTACTAAGCAAATCAGCTCCAAACTCATCAAATACAAACAATGACAAGTGAAATGACTTAAGGAAAACTTAGGTGGCCTTTTGATAAGGTAAGTCGAGGTTTAAGTGATTTTCTGTTCCTTTTTATTTTCTTCCATTATTCTTTTGATTTTTTTGTGATTGTCTGGTTATCAGGTTGTGTCAGAGTCATGAAATGAAATGAAGTTATATTAATGTTCTTAAATGGCCAGAATAGTTCAATTGGACTAGGAAGAACAACATTTGGCAACTAGAGTAAGGACTCAGGAGTTCCTAGAGCAGGTCCTTCACAGTTCTAAAATCTGAGGTTAAGGAAACTTTAGAAGAAAGAATAGGACAATAATATAGAAAAAAAGGAGGAAACCTAACAAGGTAACTATAGAAAGTGACACATATAACAATCTGGGAGAAGAAAGCATCCTAGCAACAGTGGTGCTATGACAGGTCCTCCAGAGAGTAACCAAGACTGTGGTGGAAAAGGAACATCAACTTCATGGCCAGTATCCAAATTAAAAGAGGTGCCATCATCATCCACTGCCACCATTGTGCCAAGAATTAGCTTGATAATCTCCTCCAGAGAATGGCTAGGGCTGATAAATCTTGGTTGAACTATCTCGGAGGGAAAGAAGTTGGGGAACCCTGTATTGTACCTCCCATGACATACAAGGCCGATGAATCCCTTTGAGTGGGAAGAAACTCTGTGACGGGCACCTGTCAGCAAGCCCTGTGCTAAGAAAGACGATAGGTGGAAGTCCTTCTATGCAGTGTAGAGTAGTAGGATAAGGTTGCCTCATGGTCTCTTGTGTAGGGTGTGTTGTTTCACTAAGTTTGTGCCCGAGCCTCAGGCCCTACACTGGCCCTGAAATATCTGAACCATATAGTACAATAGGTTTTATGATCACATAAAAAAGATGCATTTTTTATTGGGTGGGATGAAAATGTATCTGGAAAAGATGGAAAGAGAGACACACCCCTTAAAAGTCAGGATTGAGAGGCCCTTCATTACATTTTCCCATCATCATTATTCTAGCATACAAATCCTATCTATCATCTCCCATGGTAATATTTTTAGATGATGCGAAAGTCTTCTTTGTAAAACCATTTGGGGTCAACCATTCTGGGAAAAATTATGACAAGCTTTATGAACTGCCTATCAGCAAAAGATTTGTTGGGTTGCTTTCAAGGCCAGGTCTGTCAGAGACAGACATTTTAGACCTATGTAGCTATTGTTTGTTGCAACTATGAATGGTGTTATGTGTTTGACTACTTGTTGGCACTGGACTTGGGTTATTCTTATTTAATATTTTTCCCAGTACATTATGCAATCCCAGTTTGTTGTTTTATGGGCCAACTTTTACCTACCATTTCCTTGTTTTGAACTTGGTTTCTTCATTACCTTGTTTCCCAATTTTCTTATTGTGCTATTTCACTATCTATGCAAGTTCCACATAAGTTTGCAGTCTTTGAAATTAAGGAGTCAATCTTTATACAACGTTTTGTTAAAATCCTTATAGTTCTTCCGTTGCTTGGATGATAGTTGAAAGTTTTTATGTATTTCTATTTTCATTAGTAACTATAGTGAGAGCCATGGTGTTGCTTGGATCTGTAAATGCTTGTCCATTTGGTTGGTAAGCCTGTTTAAAATTTAAATATTATGTTATTAGGAATTTGAATAATTAAGTTAGTCTATCCACTTGATGGCCATTATGTGCAGAAGATCAAAATTGGAAGTTGGGTTAATCTTAGTTAGATACTAGAAACTTTGTGAATTGATACATTTGGAAGTATTTTAAGCCTGTTTACATGCATGCGTATATATCCCAACTTTCTTAGCCTGTCATGAGGCCTCTTGGGACATACTGGGTATGTGCTACCAGTTATGAATATATTGTGGACATTGATTGAGTTGTAATGCAAAAGTTCCATTTACATGGAAAATTGTTGTTAATATTATGGGCATTGAACTTTTGCCAATTTGGGCTGAGTTTTTGTCATGTATGCTTACGACATATGTTGTTTGAAATCTAACTGCTATTTGATTGCTTGGGTGGTGAGACTGATGAATCATTGTTCTTGAGAATTTTTTTCTCTTCACACCACCTTTGTTTTCCTGTTATACAGTTTGTGTTCTGTAAAGTCAACTGGTATTCTGGTGTTAATCTGGGCAACATATACATTCTGGGCATTATCAGTATTATGTGGAGTGACTGCTACAGCAAGAAATTAATTGGATGGGAAATTTCCGGGACTCAGAACATCCAATAATCTTTTCCAGGCATGTATTTGTGCTTCTCATTATAAATATCATCCGTCTATTATTTTGAATTAATTTTCTCATCCGTCTATTATTTTGAATTAATGTTCTCTGATAGCCAGCTAGTACACCATGACCATGTAGTGAAGTAGTCCCACCACCAAATCACGGGCTCAACCCTGGACAAGCAGTAATAGATCATGTCGTTTCATGATTTCATCCAATGAAGTCGACAAATTTACAGTGCTAATCTAAAATGGATAATGCCATATTGTCCACAAATTGACAGTGTACGGTTCAGTAGTATTAAACTTAATTCCCGTTATCACATTTGCAATAGCAATATTTCTAAGGTAGAACTTCTTATATCACTATTGTGAACCAATTTTGTATGAATCGTAGTACCTCTCAGGCATTCAAGTTCATTTTTTTATTTTGGGTATATATTCTATTTTTACAGAGCTTCAATGCATGTGAAGTTATTAACGTAGGACATGCAATCTATTCATGATGATCATTCAACTAATTAATTTTTTTGTAGACTGGAGATAATTAATATCAGAAGTTTAAGAGGACAAGTAAAGGTTGTTGGGGAAGTTATATGTGTCGGTGGTGCAATGGTCATGACCTTATACAAAGGTCCTACTCTTCTATCTTTATCGCCTGGTGTTAAAAGCCATAAAATCACATACAATTCTCAGCATAATATTATGCTAGACTCGATATTAGTCTTTGGGAGCGTAGTTGTTTGGTCTGCATGTATTGCTTTCAGGTAATAATCAATGCCCTTATTGACAAATCTATGTATTCCTTATTCTGATTTATTATACTCCATCTATAGTTCCTTGACAGTTGATTTCTAAAACTGGATACAGATTCCTATTTTGAAGAGATATCCAGCTCAATTATCAGTGACAGCACTCTCTAGTTTTGTTGCAAGCATAGAATTTGCCCTAATTGCTATAATCTGCGAGCATAAAAATCCCAATCTCTGGGCTATACGATGGAGTGTTGAGCTTCTCAGCGTTTTATACTCAATGAGCATCTTAGCGTTCAACAAAACTTGTAAACTCGAATACACTGCAAAATAGATCAACTCAGTAGATATAACATGCCAATCCAGCCAATGAAAAGGTGAACAACTGGTCAATCATACCAGTTCAGAAGTAAAATATCCTAAACATGTTTGTGCCCTTCGTAGGGTTTCTACAGTGTAGCCACTGAAAGGAATATTTTAGAATAGATAAGATCACACCCTGCTCACCGGAGAATCATCAAGGGGCAGAAGAATTTAACGAGGCCTTGGAAGCCAACGAATGGATTTGTATTTTTTTTTTTTAAACCTTGCTATCCGTCACTTAACCAACGATTTAGCCGTCGGATAACCGACACTTAACAGTTAACCCCGTCGGTTAAGCGACGGCTTGGAAGTTATTTTTTAAAATTTAATTTGAATTGGATTGCGGATAACTGACGCTTAACATTTAACCCTGTCGGTTAAGCAACGGATTGCAAGTGATTTTTTAAAAATTTAATATGAATTATATGTCGGACAACCGACGATTTACAATTAACCGACGGTAAACTGAGCTGTCTCTTAACTGATGGATTGGAGAGATGTCAAATAATCGACGGTAATCCATCGACGCTTAAAAAAAAATCATAGTGTCATACATGCGATAGGGAAGTGTCGAAAATCCGACAATAAGGCCGTCGGATTTTTGGTCGAAATGTAGCGGAGGCCACTTTTAGGGGGCAACCTCCTTTGAGCAAGCTTAATAGAGATAACTCGTGGATGTCTTCATTGGCCTCAACACGTACTTATTATATATTAAGTATAATCCAAACAACTATTACTCCCCATGAATGTGAGATAATACAATATACTCGCAGGATGACTTACAAAGCATATGTGTCCAACAACAATATACTAACAAAGTAAAGAGAAGGGTTGACACGGGTTCTTAACAAAAAGCTAGTTAAAAAGTACCAAAGTAGATTGTACCAGTGTATCAATTAGAAATTAGAGTCATTGACCATGAACGTAGTTGGGAATGTCCACATAGTTGCAAAAAATACTAAGGAAAATCATAACTGTAGGAAATGTCTCACTATTATGGCTATTAAAGTGATTAATAGTAAAACACTGCTAATATTAATAAACAATCCATGAAGAACCAATATTATCACAAAAATAACTTTGCACAACTCAAGAAATCATATGCTCTTTAAAAAAAAGAAAATGATATGAAATTATAGTCATAAGACTTCAAACCATAACAAGTTAATGTCAATTATGCTTGAAATTATTTTATCATAGAATACACTTTCTTTCTCACAACATTGTGAGAAAGGGATTTATATTGCAACTTTGAGCACCATTGTTCTAAAAAAACAAGAAAACTCAACTAAAAATAATAATATACACTCCATGGCTATATGTGGGTACATCGACAACATCTTAATTTCATATTCCATAATGGACTCAACATAATTTGATTCCAATCCATTTCTTAATGACTAAAATTGACAACAAAAGCCCACCCACAACCTTGCAACATTGCAAGGCTTAGTTCACGGAAGTATCATGTGTCACTCAATGATGAACATCTCGATTCTCAATACACTATCTATCCATAGAAAGATAAAAGTGACTTCTTTGGATATTTTTAATGTGTTGTAGGTACAAACATATTAACGAGAAAGGCATAAAATGTCTCTTATTTGCACCCTTAAAGCATTGTCCTCGATAAAGTTGATGAAATACCCTAAGGTAAAACCAAACTTGAATATTTCCTTACCTTTTTACTAAATATTATTGTAAATTGATTTATCATACATAAAATAGTCTATTGTTTATTTAGTATATAATTAGTGGTTTCCCATAATACTATCACACCCATGTAAAATTCCTGTGTTAAATACATGCATAATGGAAGCAATTGTCAATACTTATGTAAAATTCCTTTGTTAAATAAATGTATAATGAAAGCAATTGTCAATACTTATGGAGGAATATACAATTGTTTTGAAAGATCCTTTCATATTACTACTTCTACTCGAAGGTGAAGCATCATATCGAATTAATTCCCATAAAATCAATTCTAATAGATCATTTTACCATATATTTTTTTAACAGATTTAATAGATCAATTTACCATATATCCTTGTTGTGGAACAAAGAAATGTGAAGATACATGATTTAAGTTTGTATAGATTTAATTCACCCCAAGAGGGCTCCTTCATATCGCCAGAGGTAACAATAGAGGAGGTAGAATCAATACTTAAAGTTTTTTCAAAATCAAATAGCCTCAGTTTAGATGGATGGACACTAGAGCTATTTTCAGAATTTTTTGACATTATGGGGGAAGACATACGATGGGATGTGGAGGAATCCAAGATAAATGGCAAGGTATATGATGGACTCAATACCACATATATTGCATTGATCCCAAAGACTCATAAGACGTTTTCAATCAATGAATTCAGATCCATATCTTTATGCAATTTCATATATAGGTTATAGATACAATTATTGCCAGAAGGATCAAAATTGTTCTATTTAGGTGTATATCTAGAGAATAGTTTGGCTTTTTGGATAACAGGAAAATTCATGATGCAGTGGGTGTGGCACAGGAAGTTCTACATAGCATTAAAATTCAGGGATGACAATCGGCAATTGTTATATTATTTAATCAAATCATATGATAGGGTGGATTGGGGGTTTCCGAGGTTAATATTGTTGCAGATTGGAGTAGATTTTTCTTCCACTAACTGGACTATGGCATGTGTGAAATCTTCCTATTACTCAGTCCCGATAAATGGATCACCAACCGATAGCTCTAGGAAATCTAGGGGGGTGAGGCAGGGGTGCCCCTTATCATCTATGTTATTCCTCCTTGTCATAGAAGGACATAGCAGATTTATTGAGAGCTACATGGACAGGGGGGGGATACAAGGCATCATGATACCAACTATCATCAAGATCACCCACTTACTATTTATGGACGATTTCATGATCTTCGAGAATGGATGCTTATTCTAATGGCAAAAATATAAATATATTAAGGATATATTCTGTAATGCATCAGGTATGATCATTAGTGAATCTAAATCCTCCTTTATTTTCCATAGGCTATGTGAGGAAAGCATTTCATGCTTAAAATACATTACGCCTTATCAAGTTGCTCCTATGGTAGAGGGTATCAAATATATGGGATTTAGATTGAAACCTAATAATTATCTTGTTAATGACTGGTATTGGCTAATAAAGAGATTTGATGCACGTAGCAGCCATTGGAGCCTAAAATGGCTTACCAGAGGGGCATACTTATATTGATAAATTATGTTCTCACAGATTTACCTATCCATATGTAAGATCCCAAAGACCATTTTACATGCCATAAATTGAAGGGTTTTCAACTTCCTCTGGGCGGGGTCTCTGGAACACTCAAAGTTTCATCTTATCAATTGGGAAAGAGTGGAAAAACCTAAAGAGTTAGGTGGATGGGGCTTCAAAAATATCTTCTTTTTCTCAAGAGAATCACACACGAAGAGTCTTTGGAGGGCCTTGTTTGTGGACAGTCTTTGGCATAGGTGCATTATGGAAAATTAGTTCAAGAATATCACGATTGAGAGCTGTATTATAGGTTCTAGGAAATGTAGTAAATGATACTATTTTGCGTGGAATAGTATCTCCTTAGCTTTTGACATCATGGGAAAACGGCTTGCATGGTTTCTAAGTAGGAGGAACCATATTCGATTTGGCATCAATTCTATTGTGGGTGTTAAATTTGAGGACCATATATCTACAGGCCAATATGAGAGCTATTGGAAAGGAATTATGTAGTGGAATAATTAAGATCAATGTACACTAAGCAAAGAATTCATGACACAAATTTTAGATTAATTGGACAATAATTGATCAGATAATCACAACATTAATCTTCATTTATTAATTAGTAATACAATGGTAGTACAATAAATAGAATTCGAATATTGTGGATAGGATTTGAGTCTACCAACTCTAATTGACTGTTTAGCTAAATAGGTGTGGAAAATTCACAACCGGAGCTCACTAGTCTAACTCCGGATGTCTAAATCAGTCTACAATAAGTTAACTGATGAGGTAGGTGGAAAAAAGGAGCCACACTCCTTACATGCATGCAAAATTGACACTAGGCTAACTGATAGCGATCTAATTGAATGTAACTGGAGGATAACTCAACATAATTGATTACTTGGCATGGCCAACTGAAGGAGGCTGCTGGTGGCACTCAGAGTGGGATAACCCCTAGGTGTGTCCCCCATACTCAAGATAAGTGATAATGACTTCCTAAGTTAGGAAAAATGACCAAATAGACTATATCGGACAAAGAAGAATTAATTAATCCTCACACCCCCCCTTAATCCTAACTTTGAACAACTTGGGCCATGGAAATTAGGCCAATAGTCACCCCTACAATATAAATGAATAAAAAAATACTTAATAAAATAAGGAAAATGGGAAAAAAATCTTGGGAACCCCCCCCCCCCCCCCCCCCCCCTCAAAATAAGCAAGAATCAGGAAACAAGCTTCCATACTTAAGAGAAAAAAATTTCATTTTGACCAAAAACTTGTGAAAAAATTGCTGCAATCTGCAACTCTGTGGAGCAGCCATGCAAAATCATGGTTCTTCTATGCATCAACATCATGGGACTGTGCATGTGAACTTTTCCATCTTCTTCCAATCTGATGATAGATAAGAGAAATAATATTTCCTTTTCCTCTTCTTTCTGGAGGAATAGTGACTTGATCCAATTTGTTCTTTAGTGGGACAAATTGTGGACTAGTCCTTAAATCAAGTAGCATCTCTGAGGAATCCTGTTGCACCTCACTGAAGGAAGTGTAATTGAATGAGAGAGCGCAACATTCCCATTATGATACAGGGACCTGGTTCTTCATCTGTCACCTGGATCCCCAACAACATTCCCAGCTGCTTCAATGATCTTTTGGGAACATTTAGGCTTAGGCCACTGATTTGGAATAAGAGTTGGATTTGGATCTAGATCCTCTTAAGGTTCAATATCAATATCAAGATCATGATGATCTTGTTCCTCATCTTTTGAATATGAAACTTTAGACAATAAATTTGTATATGCAAATGGAAATAAAGGAGATTTGATACCTTTATCTGCTTCGAATGAAAACTGAGAATGTACTGGATCTGAGATGGAATGAAGTGTGAGAATTCATATGTTTTATAGGCATGGATTGCAACACCTTTCACTATAATCTTCCCATTTTATATATATGTGATCTCTACTGAGTCAGGACCAAATACCACTTGCTTTGGTGAGCCAGTGTGTGTCATCTGATCTACAGATAACACATTTGTTGCAAGAGACGGAACATAGAGTAGATTTTTGAACTCTACATGCTAGATTTAAATAGAACCTCTCCCTATAGCTGGCTTCTATGAATCATCATCCATATGGATGCTAGGTCCTCCTAAGAGATCCAGAGAGGTGAAGGATTCTTTGGAAGCAACCATATGATTGGATGCTCCTGAATCAATAAAAAAATCCTTTGGTCGAGAGACGATTTCAAGGCATGAAAACTCTCATGTTCTTCTATCTGTTGTCCTTCTTCAGACTTCCTTTCTCTTTGTGGGAGAGCAATATTGTTCTGTTTAAGGAGCTTTGATAGATCATCAATGGTTTTCTTCATGCACTGGCTCTCTGGATGAAAGCCTCTCATACAATAGGAACACTTAGCCTTCTCAAATTTCTTCTTCTTCTTGGAACCTAAGGCTCCATTGGAATATTTATGATTCTCCTTTGGCTTCGAATCAATATTTTTGGTCTCCTTCCCTTTTTTATTCCCTATTGCTTGTGCATTGCTAGAGTCCCCAGCTAAGAGTGCTTGATTCTTGGAGGTTTGAAGCTCTCCCATTTGAATCAATTTGTCTTTCTCCTGGATCAAAGACTCTGTAAAAACCTCTAGAGAAGGCATCTTCCAATTTGGAATGGAAACTCTTCCAGAATAGAAATTAGAGACAAATACTGAGAATTTTGAGCCAATATTGCTCAAAATTGACATCACAAGCTGCTCATCTTTCCTTTCTATCCCACATTGTTTGCATTGAAGTACTAGAGCTTTGTATTTTGAAAAGAATTGTTGAATAGTCTAGAAACTGCTAGGATGTAGTGCAATGAGTTCATTCTCCAGAATATGGCCTCTAAGCTAATATTCTTGCCAAACAAAGATTCAATCTTGTCCCATGCTTCCATTGGAGTTCTGAGTCCCTCAAGGTGAAACATAAGATCCTGGGAGATGTGAATGCACATGAAGTCAAAGGCTTCATCAAGTCAATCCAGAAACTTGCATTTCTCAACATACTGTTGGGGCTCAACTTCTCTTCCCATTGTCATCCTATACAGTCCCTTGTTGTGCAAGGTCATCTACATATCTACCCTCCAATTGATGTAATTAAAGGGTGTAAGGATTCTAGGTGTATGAGCAGAAGAATTCTCCATTTCGTTGTATGCTGATCAATCAAATATTTGAAAATCTACATAGGCACCTGCAAAAAATCACTGCAAAACAAACAATTTCGCAATCATATGTCAGTTTAAACCCTTCCACCTCGACATGTGCACTTTTTCAGAGTTTGTCGCACCTAGATAGACTTCTCTGGACAAAATCCAGAAGGAGCAATGCTATTATTCCAGGAATTATGTGGAAACTCAACTGCTTCTGGTGCACAATGGAGGTTTCTGAGGTTTAATGTTAGCTTGAACAAGGCTATGATAGCATGTTAAATTTGAGAACCATAAATCTATAGGACAATATGAGATCTATTGGAAATGAATTATATAGTGGAATAATTAAGATCAATGTACACTGAGCAAAGAAATCATGACACAAATTTCAGATTAATCGGACAAGAATTGCTCAGATAATCACAACATTAATATTCATTTATTAATCAGTAATACAATGGTAGTACAATAAATATAATTTGAATACTGTGGATAGGATTGAAATCTACCAACTCTAATTGACTATTTAGCTAACTCAATGTGGAAAAATCACAGCTAGAGCTCACTAGTCTAACTCTAGATTTCTAAATCAGTTAACTGATGAGGTAAGCAGACAAAAGGTGCCACACTCCCTGCATGCATGCAAAAATGGCACTAGGCCAACTAATAGAAATATAAGTGAATGTAATTGGAGGATGACTTAGCATAACGGCATACCTACCACATCCAACTGAAGGAGGTTGCTGGTGGCCTCAAAGTGGGATCCTATAATGTAGGGATTGGTCCCAGAGGCACATAGACTCATGCATGTAGATGCAGTAAGTGGAAGATAACCCCTAGGTGTGTCCCCCATACTTTAACTAAGTGATAATTACCTCCTAAGTTAGGAAAAATGACCAAATAGACTATAGGAGGATTAATTAATCCTAATAATGGGAGGCCCACATGTTTTGAAATTATCAAAAGACATTGTGGATGGTATACATGCAACAGGGATTCATACTATGGATCAAGCAACAATGGACACTAATCAAGATCAAATAATCTCTCGATGGAGGGATGCTGAGAACTTAGAGTTACCAGATACACAGAGGTTGGAGTGGGATGATTATATCAGAATCCTTAGTAGGGGGAATTAGCTAGTCCAATGAGGAAGACAAACTTGTTTGGATGTGGAATAAACATTCTAGGAACATTATGATAAAATACTTGTATTCATCCTTATGGTCGATTACTGCTTATGAAAGACAATGGTGGTTTATAGATGTTTAGAAATTTCAAGTTCCTCTGAAACTCAAAATTTTCTTTTGGTTAGCAATCAACAATCGAATCTTAACTTGGGACAACTTGCCGAAGAGGGGTTTCTATGGAATAGGACTATGCAATTTATGTATATCGGAGGATGAAAACACCAATCATCTATTTATTACATGTCCATTTTTTCCCAGGAAGTATGGGGACACATACTCAAAGATGATAGGGTGGAAGGTTCATTAGAGGGGGAGTCCTTGATAAAATGCATGTAGGGTTGGAATATTAAAAATAAGTCTTATATGGAGATTCCCATTAAAGTTTGTTGGGAGATTTTGATCTTTAGTAATAGGCTTATTTTTTAGGGGCGACCTACACAACCTTTATGGATTAGTCGCATAGTTATTTCTTTGCATGGGGAAAAATCATGGTGTCCAAAGGGGTTTAGAAGGGTTAAATTACCACCCTCCTTTGCTAATGATGTTTGCCGAGGATTATTTGTTGGTGCATCACAAGAAGATGGTAGGTGTGGTAGTGTAGGTGTTGTTACAAGGTTGGATGGCCAGTCTCATATTTCCCTATTGATGAAATGTGGGGCTTAATCAAATACTAAATCATAACTGATTGCACTCTAGGTTCTTTTATATTTTTCCTCTCGAAAAGGTATACTTATCAACATAATCATGGGGGACTCAAGGGTCATCGTCGGGCATGCAAGAGGTGAATCGGAGTTGACACCAACCCATTTAATTTTCTGATAGCAAAAAGAGGCAGAGCTTATTCAACTCTTTCCATGTATCGGGTTTGATCATGTATATATGGAATACAATTCTTTAGCATAGTCATTATCAAAGACAAATTTGAATATACTGGAAGGTCAGATTATATATAAACAACACAAGGGTCCAAGCTTGATTAATTAGGGGCACACTGATATATATACTTGAATATAATTAATGACAAACCTCAGGCTCACTTCTAGGCATATTCTTCTAAGAATTTTATTGGTGAACTCATTGGAGTTTTCATCGAGTAGACTTATTTTTACAATTTATCGTTGGTGTTTTGCTGCTGTTATTTTTCTACATCAGCGTGTGGAATCAAAGTTATTTGATGTAGGAAGGATATGATCCTGGGATATGAATCAGCATTTCAACATTCAGTTGAATAGTCATTACATATTGGATCTCATATCTTAAGATCGTAGTTTCTATAGGCTTTATAATTTTTATTTTTTTTAACCCGAAGAAAAAAATCCTTTATTCATAGAATAACTTGGACTACTCATGAGAGCTTACAACACTGTATTACTTGAAAGAGATTACATCAATGTTCCACCTAAACAGCTTGCCTCATCTCACTATGCATAATTTTAGTTACAACAAAAAAAAGCATTCTACCTGAATGCTTCTCCTTATAGAGTCTTCCTCAAAACTGTTGCTTTGAACCTTGTTTTGCATAATCATCAGTCAATTTATACCTTCCGTTGCGTGACTGCATTCTAACCAAAAACCATGTTTGCTGTTACAAAATAACTGCATCAATTGACCTGTCATATTTGAGTGTAAAACAGAGAGACTTCGTCATTTATAGTGACCTCTCCTTCAATGATCCCTGGATGAATGGCTAAGGCTAGCTTTGACAGGTTATCTGCTTTTGAATTATGCTCTCTATATATGTGATTGAAAAATAATGCATGAAAGGCTGGTTGAAGAGCACGAATTGCCTTTAACAAGTTGTGGAAGTGCGGTGCTCTGATGTTACTTTTACCAATTTCCCAGTCAATAACAGAATTTGGATCTCCATAGATGTGCAGTCTCAAAATCTGTTTATCCTCTTTGCAATCTTCAATGTTGTCCAAAGTTTCAAGAGCTCTGCTTTACTGTTTGTATCCTTTCCTGGTGCAAGTTTGAAGGATATTTTGCTTGTCTCAGTTAGATAAATAACTCCTCTAGCACCACCTATGGGTGGGTCTCCTTGACTAGCACCATCAAAGAAGTCCCATGGATAGATTTTATCGAATTCTGGTACCGTGACAGCTCGGGTTTTTCTTTGTTTGGGGAATATCTTTGCTCTTGGGACTTCTACACCAACAGGGATGATGTGATGTCAATTTGGGTCCAAAGATTTATAAATATTGAACTATTGTGTGCCTCCCATATGGTATAGACAAAGAGTGTAGGGAATGCAACAAAATTACACACCCCTGCATTATTCCACCATGCATGCGTCCTCTGCTCCAAAGTCTCTTCAATATCGTTCATCCTAAGTTGAGAAAGGGCCCTCGATGCACTGGTCCATACCTTAGCCTGCATAGGGACAAGAACCAAACAAATGTGAGGTAAGTTCTTCCCCTGATTTGCACATAATGCATATACCTGGGCCTTGAAACCCTCTTTTCCTCATATTTTCCCATGTTAAGAGTTTATTATTTATTTCCAACCAAAAATTCAGGATGGTTTTCAGTGGGCCATTGGAGGCCCATAAATACCCCCACCACCAATATTTTTCACCCTCGAGCTGATCCATGATCGCCACTTCGTATCCCTTTTTTGATCTACAGGCTTTATATATATATATAGACAACACCTTTACTTGCGGATTTTGAACTTTATGGTTTGTTTTAATTTCTAGTCAGGCTGGATTAATATGTTTTTATTATTGACTAAACTTTTTACAGTTGATGTGGTGGCATATAGTTTCTCATAGTATCTGACTAGCATTTGGCATATAACTGCTCATAATATCAAACAAGCATAGACTATATGTGGTTATTGTTATTATGGTCAAGACTTGACTATGTATAACTTATTTTGGTCCATCTAGACATATTTTAATATAAACATAGTTTTTTTTGTTATTAAAAAAAAAGGAAAAAAAGTGTGCTATCGTGTTTACAAATGCAAGGCTGGGTAATTCAAAAGTTCCATTTACTCACATTTTATATAAATGACTATAAAGTGGTGCATACCTTGATAAACATGATAAACACAACTGACTCTATCATCTTTGATACCAATAAAATGTTGACGCTAGAACAACCTTTAAAATAATGCCAAATTAAGTGGTGTTAATGGATTTGCTAATATGAATTAATATGATTATTTTATATATCATATTAATCACAATATTGTGCATCAAGGTTTGATAGCCATTACCTAGAAATGTTAACACAATACTTGGAAAAATAGTGTGATAGCCATTACCTTAGAAATGTTAACACAATACTTGGAAAAAATAGTGTAAGATGTTTTATTCATAGAAAGATATTTAAAATATTTTTAGATGAACTTATAAAAGTATACTAAATAAAGAAACAACATAAAAAGCACACTATCAATTAATTTAGAAAAAAGTTAATCTTGTTAACTTAAAAATTGCAAATGTGATTAATGGGCTCTTGGTTGGATGGTAAGGATGAGGAAGTGATATTTCCCTACCAAGGTGGAAATCTTTCTCAATTAATTTAGAGAAAAGTTAATCTTGTTTACTTGAAAAATCGCAAATATCGTTAATGGGCTCTTGGTTCGATGGTTAGGATGAGGAGGTGATATTTCCCCACCAAGGTGGAAATCTCTCAAAGATATGTTTTCTCGATCATTAGGTTATCTCACCCATACAAATGTGTAACTTCACGAAGATATGGATGGTCTAGTTTCTAGGTCGCTTTGATATAGTTAATACCTCCCACTCACAACTCTAAACTCCTTAGGGATATTTCATGAGTATTGTATTTTGGATACAATTCATTTTGATATATTATGTTAGGTAATGACATAAGAATTTACAATTGGTAAAATTACAAATCAATTTTTAATGATGTTAAGTCCTAGATATCGTGACATTATATTTCTATTATTGTATTAATATTGTCTTTATTGGTAGCTAGGACCTTAATTGTAATTGTACCTTGTGTCTCCTATATACGACAAAGAGACCTAGTTTTAGGGATCATATCATGTTTTTCAATTGATACATTGCAAAAGGAAGTTTCCTCGAGGCTTCTTATCAATCTATTTATTTCAGTCTCAATGTGTTGGATTACTCTTTCTTTCTATTTTTATGCTATTTTGGGAATTCAGTTCTTAATATTTAGTATAGAGCCATTTTTCTCTATAAACCAAATGAGACAATTTAGATAGATATATTTTGAGGCGCCTTAAGGGACATATAGAATTACATATGGTAAAAATTTCAAATTTTGTTTCACTATAATTTTAGAGCTATAGTCTATAGAAGTTAGGGTTTTTTACATGTCCAAAAACTAGTCCCAACTAGGTGTGTTATAACATGATTTGACCCATTAATGTCTTCTATGACTATTGGGCCCACATCAGAAACCATTTGTAGCTCAATCCAACTGAAAATGCTTCAAAAAATCATGTTTTGAGGGGTACACGCACCTTTTCCTTTTGTAAGGCATGTGTACACACTCCTTTCCTTCACGAAATGTGAATGTGCATTGAAAAATTCATGAATTTGATTAGTTCCTATTGCATTTTCTTGGTTGTAACTCCTCAAAACCAGCCTCTTAGTATCTCAAAGATGTCAAAAAAGTATAAATGAAGCCTTCATGGGAGCTATAGGAGCACTTCTAATGTTATTATCTTTACATTGGAACAATTGTCTTGTGTATCTCAAGTTTGTTCTCTCCCCTAAAAAACCCTTATTTATGAGTTCTATACTCTCTTGAGTGGCGAAGACAGGATGCCATAGTTGATTTCTCCATATTGTTAGAGGTGAAGAAAAGGTTGAGAAGGTGTAGCATTGGTGGCTCAAGTTCGGAAAGACCAATATGGTGGCCCCAAAAGGTGTTATCAATAAGATTATGTATAATTGTACTTGTTGTTCATTTTGAGTAAAATCGAGATCTCTCCTCCCCCCAATATGATGATCAATGCCTAATTTTTTATGGTGCACATTGGATTGTGGAATCAATCTTGTTAAAAGGTTGATAGGTCTAGGTTATGATCAATTTGAATAGTTTTAGATTCATTTGTTTATATAGCCATAAGATTTTACGAAGGAATTTGTCTCTTATGTTCAAGTTGTAGGATTCTCACTTCATTTACATACAAAAGAGAGCTTTAAAACAATCATCTAGATATCGGTACCTCTTCTCCCTCATCTCTTACTTAATTTTTTGGCTAGCATTCACTAATCTTATGGATTTTGGATAGTTATCTCCCATTAGGTATATCTATGTGTTGTTTTCATTATTTATAATAAGATCTATTATTTTCTCCCCCATCCCCCCACCAAGTTAATTGTATTTGTACTTGTTTTGCATTGGTGTAAAGGGTGTTGACTTTTTTGATAGGTCAACTAGGGTTTCTTTTTTATGTTTCATGTTACAAAGTTTGGTTTATGATTCAATACTATGCCAAAAGCATTTGAGAAAGGTTTGTTGTTTCTTTGTGTGTAGGTGTGAAGACAAACCACATGGAAATATCAAAGGAGAAGAAGAAGCGATGACACTAGTCATACTAAAGGTTCCCTGATCTACTCTACTTTGTTTTTTTTTACCTTCTTAGATCTCACTGCATTAGGTTGAGTCCAAAGTAATAACCTAAAGAATTGTAGTTATCATTTTTCCATCAATCTATTACCAACCAAGCTATAGCTATTAGGTATAATTCCTTACAACTACCCTTCGAGTTACTAAAGCTTTCTGGCTAAATCACCCTCCACTCCAATTTTCCACACAACTTTGTATAAACCACCAAACAAAATATCCAATTTTATCAAGTCAACATTGATGTTCTTACATCTAATAAACAATCTTAATTTTTTAAAAACATCAATGTTTTTACATCTTATAAACAATCCCTTTTTCTTAAAGGAGGTGTTTGGATGACATTCATGTCTATCATTTGAGTTTCAACACATTTTAATTGCCATTCAAATTCTTGGTAGTGGCGTTTCTTGTTCATGAAAGGATCTTGATAGACATAGTGTTTCTTCCTCATTGAAATTCTAAGCAGCAGTGTTTCTTGGTAGTATGGTTTACTCATTTGTATTTAAATATTGATATGAAGATTGCTTTATTTACAAACACATAAAAGTACAATGCCTTGGCTTTCTACATTGAATATAATAATGACAATTGTTTCAAAATGTTTTATGGTTATCATAAAAACTATTAATTTTTTTTCTCATTACTGATTCCAAAGCTATAAAGCTATAGGCATCATATACATATGCTCATGAGGCGGTTTGATCAGATTAGAGACGAGACGGCCATAGCTGACCGCCCCAACCACCCATCCACCCTTGCACTTTCAATTCAATTTCCCCTTCACATTCAATTCCTGTTTGCACTTTATTTTCTAACAGAAATTACAATCTTCCTCTACATAGTACTTGGAGCAATTCATATTTTATTTTCCATAATATTGACAGCGTAGTCTATTGAATCTGAGATTGGAGCAATTCATATTTTATTTTCCATAATATTGACAGCGTAGTCTATTGAATCTGAGAGCAATATTAAGTTTGCTGTAAGCCATTTAATGTGGCTTCAGTCACAAACTTAGAATTAGAATCCTCGACAAACAAGTTAAGATTTGAAGCTAACCTACTAAGTCATCCAAATGAGGCCACGTTCTATTCTCCATGTGCGAGTCGCGACCCTATGTGTGAATTTCTTTTTCAATGATGGCTGAAGGTCTTGTCGCTGCAGGCTAAGTTTTACGGAATGCGGGTACTTTGGACAGGGTTAGGTTTAGAAGCTTTGGAAAAGTAGGGTTGGGAACAACAATAATATATATATTAATTTTTAAAATATATTTTAAAAAAATTAAGTTAAAAAATAAAATTGATTAATTTTATATTTTAAATATTTTTTGGCAGGGTCATGAAATTTATTTTTTAAAAATTTGCTCATTCTAGGTCCACATTATACAAATCTTATTGTTCAAGTTTGTAAAGGCAGGGTGCATATATGTGTACTAAACATATCAAATGGATGTAGCTTGGGTGGTTGGGAGGAATGAATGTTACCCTCCCCACCCAAGTTCTACTCTTGTAAGTGACATGATGCTCTTGTGGAGCCCTTTGTAATAAATGTTGTGATTGATGAGTTGACCATATCTTGATTCATTTTGAATATAAGGGATTGGAATTTTCCGTGGAGTAGCCCTCTAACAAATGGTGAACCACATTTAAAAAAAAAATATGTGTACTAAGCATCAATAGCTTCATAAATCATAAGATTCAATATTTTTCTAATTCCTTGTTCCAACTCCTATATTATTGTTCCAACTTCTAATGTGAATGAACTTGATCGTTTTAAGTTCAACTAACAAACTTTCAAATTTTTTGGTATCTTGAGTTTGATATGGTTTATGATCTAAATTGCTATATCAATCACTATGAATAATGTAAGCTACCTATAATCATTTGAGATATGAATTAAAGTTGTTTAATATCTTAGTATTGTAAAAGATCCATTTGTATTTACTTAAGTACACTTGCAACATATATTTTGAGTGTGAATGGATCTAAACATTTAAGAGGTGTGGGCCCTCTTTATTTATATAACCTTTAAAATAAAAAATGACATTATTGATAGATTCAATTGAAATTTTTATTATTGGTGATTTCTTGACACAATAAACTTTAATCATTCAATTCATTTTTCAACATTTTTCTTATGATTTTGGCCTCCACATGGTGGGGAGCTTGTAGAAGTTTCCTAGAGACATGGAGTTTCTATAAACTCCCATTAAAAAGAGCGAGAAAAGCAAGTTCCCAAAAAAGCTTTGTAAAAGCTCCCAAGTTCCCAAAAAAGCTCCCATAAAAAAAGAGACATTGAATACCAGCTCCCAAACTTCGAAAAACAAAGAAACGTAGGTTACAAAAATCCCAAAGGTATCATTTCATAAGAAAGTTGGTGAACAATAAAGATTTTTTTTTAGAATTTTGCAGGTCTGAAGATCAGCTTGTAGACATCTTTACAAAACCATTGGCAAGGGATACATTCTAGTATCTCCGAAGTTATTTAGGAATGAAAAGTTCTGCACAGTGAAATTTGTCATGAACGGAGCAAGTTTCAGCTCTAAAACATTTTGTTTTTAAAATTTCAATCTGCTCATAATTAAGGAGGACTGTTGGAAATATTAATTACTTGCTAATCTGAATAGAACATTAGCTGACTTTGTCAGAGTTTATAGCCAGTCAGTCTATTTTAGACAGCCTGACATGATGAAGAGTTCACATCTCTCGTATATAATCCAGTAGAATTAAATTACTAAAGCTAAGTTTCTAGGTGAAGATTTATTACAGTCTTTAATGTTAAGTCGGTAGCTTTATAGAGAAGTAATTTTAGTCGGTAGAGGTTTCCTATATGAAGAAGATTTTAAATCTTTAATACACACATATAGAAGAGACATAGAGACAAACAGAGAAGAGAAGTGCGGAGAAGAAGAAGAAAAACTATGTAAAGAGTTTGAAGCTCAAGCTTCTGTGTTTTGTAAAAGTGTTGAGAGACGAAGCTCTGTAACATGTGAAACATCCTTGTAATTTCTAATTTGTATTTACTGCTGTAATTTTTGTTATGCCGTCACAAAAAATACAATTCCATAGTTTATGGTTTGCTACAAGTTTTATTTAGCCGTGCATCATTTTACCATAGTGAATGTTTTTTACATTTACTGTAAATGAAAGACAAAAATAATCCATATTTATTTCACCCTGTAATTTTATTTTTTATGCACAAAAGAGTTCCACACAAATCTTATTTAATACTGGGTTATATAATATTGTGAGTGAGTTGAAATATAGTTGTGTCATAGTTAATTTCAAGTATTTTTGATATCTTAAGTCACTAAGACTAGGAAATATAAAGTTGGTCGCAATCTTATTCATATCGCAATATAAGTCGGTTGAAAGCCAAGCAATTCTATGAAGGTAACCATGAGTTGGGTGAAAAACGAGTCACGGTGAAAAATATGTTTTTTAAAGTAGCCCTGTCGAAAATTGTAAGAACTAGTTCAAATTTGAATGTTTCCCACACCATGTCACATGGATGTCATAATTTCAGTGGAATAGAAACTTCTATTCTCTTTATGTCACACCATTTCACTCTATCACACTTTCGTGATATAGATCACTGCTCACACCATCATATATGTCATTCTTTCACACTTTTGATATATATATATATATCCCATAAATATGGGCGAGCGCACGTGGCATACCTTCATTTGTGTAAAGTCCATTCTCTTTCGTTGCAGTTGGGAAGGATAAATCAGGAACAGCAACGAAAGCGAAAGAACTTTACACAAATGAAGGCATGCCACGTGAGCTCTCCCATATTTATGTGGCATCTTACGTGAGTTCCTGATTTATCCTTCCCAGCTGCAACGAAAGCGAATGGACTTTACACAAATGAAGGTATGCCACATGAGCTCGCCCATTTTTATGCGGCATCTTACGGCTTGTTATCAAGATTCCCATGTGTCGTTGGCTGGAAATTGAAGATTCATGGTTCCATCTTACGTAATGACGTGCAGTACAAAATTTCACACATGTTTTAATGCTCCGGTCTGTCAATTTTTTTACCTGTCCTTTTATTTGTGTTTATATATATATAGATGTGGGGAAAATTTGATTACCTCTCCTTATGGTGAAATGTATGTTTTTATACTTCGCTCTGTCGATTTCATTATCTTTCCTTCTATTCGGATTTAAATATATATAGAAAATGACAGGCCACACAAAAAAACTGAAAAAATGAGAAGCACAAATGGGCAACGGCAACTGCACGGCGTCCCATTTCCCTGGAAAGGAGAGCTAACAAAAGGTCTGTGGTCACCTGTCAAAGATAAGAAACTCTTCAATTATATCATGAATAACGGCTTTCAGGGTTGCACATGAACCTATGTCTCCAGTCAAGCCTCTAATTAATTATATAATCACTCAAACTATAATTTCAATCTTATTATTGTTTCTAAAATCCAATATTTAGCAAGCATGGTTCTATTTTCACATATATATATGACCATCTCAGGGAATAAAGGAAGAAAGATGGAAAGGCTCTGTTCCACATACACCAAGCCATGCATGAAAGCATACTCCCAAGAGTAGCAGCAACAAATACTGCAAAGCAAGCATGGGACACATTGGGGACTGCCTATCAAGGTTTGGACAAGGTAAAAACTTCAAAGTTGCAGATTCTGAGAAGAGATTTTGAATATTTGTCCATGAAAGAAATAGAGTCAGTAGACTCATTTTATACCAGAGTTGCTGGTTTGATAAATAAACTGAAATCTCATGGAGATACCATAATAGATCAAAGAGTGGTTGAAAAAATTCTCAGAAGTATTCCCCCAAGATTTGAATCCTTGGTTGTGACCTTGGAAGAAAACAAAGACATGACGATGTTCACCATTGATGAGTTGCAAGCTTCACTCATGAATCATGAACATAGACTCGGCAGAACACATACATAATTGGAAAGTGCATTTACAGCACAATAATCCATAAGTCATGCTAGAGACAGGGGGAGAAACAATTCTAGAGGCATAGGAAGAAACTTCTCAAGACAAGGATGCAGCAGGAGTCGTGTAGATGTCGTTGGTAGATGAAATCAAAACCCAAGTCAGCCAAGTGGTCACATGTTTGATAAATAAAAAATCCAACGCCATTCTTGTAAGAAATTTGGTCATTATGCATATGAATGCATGAAGACGCAATATGACCAAGGAAAGAAAAGTCAGAACTAGTCGACGAACACCAGCACTGCGTTGAGTGCAATGTTGATGACATGTGCATCCCCAATTGAATGCAATACCATCCAAGAAAGTCTATGTGACATATGGTATTTAGATTCATGATGCAACAATCATATGACTAGTAATTTAAATTTGTTTTCCATTCTAGATAATTCAGTTCAAACTGATGTTACACTTGGAAATAATGTCCAAGCCACTATTTTGGGAAAATATACTATTGGTATTCTAACTAAACAAAGGGAGCATAAGTATATGTCTGATGTCTATCATGTTGAAGGTATGAAACATAATTTGTTGAGTATTGGACAATTGATACAGAAAGGTAACATAGCCAACATGGAGGACAATCACTATGTGGTCAAAGACATACGTCCAAGCAACCAGCCGATAGAAAAAGTGACAATGAAAATAAATCGCTTGTTTCCATTAAAGATAGTCTCAAACAATACAAGAGCTCCATTAAAGGAAAAAATTAAAGAAGAAGTCATTCACTGCGACAAGAAAAAAAACGACAGTGCTAATTTGCAAGCTGCATTTCAAACAGAAATTCAGGTTGATTTCTTACTTTGGCATTTCAAATTTGGACATCTAAATTTTGGTGGGCTGAAGTTATTGCACACAAAGAATATGGTAAAATGATTTCCATTGATCGACAAACTAGACATAGTTTGTGAAGGCTGCATTTCTAGAAAGCAACATAGAGATACTTTTCCAGTTGGAAAGTCATATAGAGCACGCACACCACTTGAGATCATGTACTCCGATATTTGTGGCTCAATGCAGACATCATCCATTGGTGGCTGCAATTGTTTTCTTACTTTTATTGATGACTACTCAAGAAAAACATGGGTATATTTTTTGAAACATAAATCTGATGCATTTAGTTGTTTTCAATAGCTCAAAGCACTTGTGGAGAACTAGAGTGGTCACCACATCAAAATCCTAAGGACGGGCATATGTTTCAAATGAATTTCTAAACTTTTGCAAAACCCATGCCATAGAAGAAATTCACTACGCGGTATACACCTCACTAGAATGATGTCATAGAGAGAAAGAAAAGAACCATTATGGAGATGACACACAACATGATGGAAGCCAAGCATTTTCCAAATGAATATTGGGTTGAAGCAATTGCAACTGATGTATACATTATGAACCGATGCCCAACAAAAAGCGTGAAGAACAAGGTTCCTCAAGAAGCATGGACATGTATGAATCATAGTGTGTCTCATTTTCAATTTTTTGGTTGTCACATATTCTGATGTGCGAGATGAGTTGAGAAAGAAATTAGACAACAAGGGACATAAATGTATTTTTGTTGGCTATGCTAAAGACACAAAAGCATACAAGTTGTATGACCCTCTTGCAAGGAAAGTAATCATCATTCACGACGTTCAATTCATCGAGAATGAATCCTGGGATGGAATGGTCGAGAAAAATGTCAATATTGTGTTGAATGTCAACCATGATGACATGATGAAGGAAGTGTTTCAAACACCACATGTAAGTCAACCGATCGACTCCCATCACACTATGACATGGTTCAACACAAGGAACTGCTGCAGCTGCAAATTTTTATTTTTAGAGTCCCCCCTTATTCTTTTAGTATTTAGACGGCTTAAGGATTTCCATGATTTTACCAAAGTTTTCCTATGGCTTGCGGTTTTTGAAAGAATTGAGTTTTTTGTTTGCTTATATTGGATGCATAGTCAACTATCTTTTTGATGCATCAGATGCATAGTTGACTACCTTCTCAATATGCCCATCGGGAACCTTCTGAGGTTTTCTCCGATGTATCGGATGTAATTCCATCTATTGTATCGAAGGCAGTTTGCCGATCTTCCAGAAGCCTAGTTTGGAGCGGTTCCGATGAGCCGGGTCTCTGTTTAACTATCACTCTCTGATATTCGATTAAGTTTGGCGAAATGTCTCACCATATCGACTGTGTATATGGGAATGAGCCGAAGGTGTTAGTGGTTTCATTGGTCGACGTTGCGGGGGTGTAGTTTCGAATCTATCCACGACTTCACGTTGCTCTCGCCGATACCGAGATAGGTTAGTGTTTCCGTCTACCGATGTATTTTTCATCTGAGGTCTCGGGTATGAAGAGTTGATTCAATCCGATATTATGGGTTTTCACATGAGTATGACTTCGGGAGTGGGTTAATTTTTTCTTTTCCCAACACGTTAATTGACTACTCCCACGGTCGGGCTTATAAAGCCATAGAGTTGTATGAGGTGTCATTATCACTGTGAGGTTACCCATTTGATTCTGCACAGCTATCGATCGCCTGTACAAATCATTCACCAACGGAGGTTGTTGTCTGTCTAGGTCACCCGCCATTTTGTCTCTAGGTAGGATTTGCTCCAATGTTTATATGCCCAGTTTTATTATTTGTTTTCGACCGCATGTATTTAATAGGGTTAGGTATTTATTTCCTGCATTTTTTTTGTTTTGAACAGCAGTGGGTTTTCTTTAGTTAAGGTTTTGACCTGTCTATTTGTGAACACTGTTTGATTCGGCCGATTATTTTCTCACCCAGTCTCTGTGCGTCCATGAGTGCATCGTTGACATTTGTTTGGGAAGCAAGGGCAGGGTGTAGATGAGTGTTTCGCCATTTGCACCGCCCCTTTCATCCTTTCATCATTTTAAAACCTAGGTTGTGCGACCATGTCTTAAGTGACGGTGTGTTTCTGTGGGATGTAGGAGGGGTGCGTAGATGATAAGGGGTTTTGGGGTTTTTTAGCGGTCTACAGTTTCAGGATTCTTGCTTAGTCAAGTTTTCCACCCTGATAAATAAGGTTGTTGTGAAGATCTAGATTTTTCCCCAGTAGAAGTCTTTCGCAGGTTTAGGGCAGATAGATTTTGCAAGTTTCTTTTTCTTTAGAGTTTCTCATCCAAAAGGACCTTTGGTTTTGATGGAAGAAAAATTATTCAGCATGCATATTGATGGAATGGTAATATTTTGGTTGTTTTTATTGTTGTTTTCAATACATAGCTTGCTAGGAGTAAGTAGACTAAAATCATGTTGCATGATTGTTACAGGCTAATTATCATCACAACAATATGCCATGAAAGCAGAAGAAGAAGGCCCAAGCCGCTGAGGAGGAACCAGAAGTAGAGATAGTAACCAAAGTTGAGATATTTATGAAGATATTAAAGCCATTATTGGAGTTTAGATAGAGTATAAATGGGGAGAGGTATACAGAAAGATTTCAAACCAGAGTGTTCCAGAAGCTGGGTTTGAATATATGCCTATATATGCCAATATTGAAAGATCAGCCATTATGAAAGTGGCTACCAGACCTGAACTTTTCCCATGTTCAAAGGTGATAGGGTGGATTCTGCCTAGGGAAGATGTAACAAGGATGATACTGGCCAACACCGAGAGGCAGGGTTATGCTGCATATAGCCTAGCCTATGTATCCATGGCTTATAATTTACCAACACCACAAACCTATTTGACTGAAAGTTGGTTAAAGGAGCTCAATCTAGATATGGTGGAAACAGTTAAAAAAATGATGATCCTAGGTAAAACCTTTCATACAAGGCCTTCTGGAGAGTACGAAACATCAACCCTTTGCACTCCATACAGGTTCATTTATTTGATGTTAAATAGAATTTTCGGGAGGGCTAATGGAAAAAGCTTTAAAATAGGTTGGGTACCAGTGATATTTTTTGTGGCCACCCAAGGTACGATCTTTAATTGGAAAAATATAGTGTCCAACAGCCTGTCAGCTTGTATAAATGCAACATTGGGAGGAGTGTCCCAAAAGAAGGCAACATTTTATATGAGTTTGATATTGATTGATTGCATTTTATGTACTCAGTCATTCCCAGCATTGAAGTGCCAATGGGATAAAGACCGGGCCCCTATGTATGTTGTCTATAAATTATTCGGGGCTCACAAATATTATAGCCATTACAAGGAGATTTGTGAGAATTTCATTATGCCATTGTATACATTAATTTTCTTGGTTGAATGTAATTGTATGTTAGAGGAAGCTTTGAAAGTTGTTCAAAACAATGGAAACTATTATTTGATAGAAGAAGGTTTATATTTAAGAATGTACGGTGGTTCAAGGGCTCCTTCCCTTCTACCGAGGTATGCTATAGACTATGTGATCCATAAAGAGGTTGTGAGACAATTGTACATTGACGGAGTGGGAAATTTCCTTTTTGAGCAAAAGAAGCAGTATATCCTCCAGTTCTCTTTTTTATAAGGAGTTACAATTTTTCTAGGGTAAAAACTACAGCAGAATTTGTTAAGGAACTAGAGTATTTTCACTTTAGTGAAATGAGTTTCCATAGGAATGACTCTGAGGATAAAGTTGTTGATTGTTGCACAGCAGTTGGAGTGCATTTTGAGCATACAAATTTCTGGGATAAAGATGAAGAGATCTTTCGGAATGCTCAAAACATGACAGCTTTGAGGAAAAGATTCAAACAAAAGATAACTACTGTGGGCGGAAAGGGCAAAGCTGTTGATAAACTCAAAAGGTAGGAAGAAGATGTAGCAAAGAAAAGACAGGAAGAAGCTCATAGGTTAGCATAAGAAGCAGAGGACTGGTTGCAAGCTGAAGAAGAAGAAAAGAGAAAGACAGCTGGAGAGGCGGAAAAGAAGATAGAAGAAGAAAAGAAAAGAAAGGAGGAAGAAGAAATACAGAGAAGGCAGAAATAAAGTGAAGGATTAAGATTATAAGATGCTAATAAGGAAAAAGAGCAAGTAGAAAAGGTAGTTGAAGAATTGAGAGAAGAGACATGAGAAGAACAAGACCCTGCTGATCAAGGACAGGCTCAGGTTGATACTGATCCATTCGAACCTGTTGTTCCCTCTAATAGTATAGCAGGAGGTGATCCAGTGTCAATAGTTGGGATTGAGTTGATTCCTTTTATTCCCACTGAAGGGGAAGAGGTGCTTGATTTAAACACCATTTTCTATGACAAGGTAAAAAAGAGGATTGTTAACTAAACAGAGAAAAAGGTGAACATTGGAAGTAAGACGAGTGATGGTGACCGATAAAATAGTGGTTCATGGTACCAACAAAGATCCACGATTAATGGCAAGAGCTGGGGTAGCCCTATCCCTAGCCACTGAAGATAATGTGGAAAGAATAATGATGGATCTCAAGTAATCCCAGAAGAAGGTCGCACAGTTAAAAGAGACCTTAAAAAGGAGAGGAGTGAAAGTCAGAGGTTGAAGAGAAATTATGAAGATATGATCAGTGAAGTTGAGGTATCCAAGGCAGAGTGTCAGATTCTACAGGTGGATAAATGTGATTTGATGCTATATGCAGGCAATACGAAAAAGGAATCCTAGGCCACCTTGGTGGATTTTGGGAAACTACAGCAAAGATATCAGGTTTTGGAAGCCGAAAGAGATAATATGAGGCTATCAATTGAAGAGTTGAATAAGGAAAAGGGAAAGTTAGAAGATAAAGTGACAAAACTGGAGTTACAAAGGACCACTGCGGAAGGGAAAGCTAAGTTGTATGAAACTCAGATAGTAGCCTTGGAAGATCAAAAGAATTCACTAGAGGTTTCATTGAAGGCAGCTATGGAGAAGAAAGCCGATGTTGAACCTTTAAAGAAGCATGCTCTAACACTTAGAAATAAGATTCATTAAATGCAGCTTCAGATGGTGGAAGAGAGGTTTAAGGTTAAACAGATAGAAATAAGATTGGAGGAAATTATAAATACAGCTTCCTATTTCTTGGACAGGACACAGAATATCTTAGAAACTCTACAGGGAAGAATGACATGGGTAGAAACAAATAAGGAATCTCCTGTAGATGTATCTCCCAAAGTCCTGGAGACGATAAAGCTGGAGTATGAGATGATTGAGTTTGCTAGCAAAGCAACAAAAGAGCTAGTAAAGACAATGAGTAAGACGAAGAGTGCATGTGCAAAATTCTGCAGAAGAGTCCTCCTAAATTACAATCGATGTCATATATATGCTAGCAGGAGACTAGAGGTACTGCCTGAATATGAAATATTTTTGAAACAATTGCAGGAACAATGCAACGAAGACGAACATGCCATTCAGCTAGTGAAGAGATTAGATGAAGAGGTGCTTAAAACTGAAATAGCACATGCAGCAGTTAGCAATGACTTATTAGAAGACCAACTTCATCTGATTTCGGCTAGAGTGGTGTGTATAAAAGCTCAAGCTGCTAAGCATGAAATTACTATAAAATTTCTAGAACCTTATGGTTTTGAAGACATAGCAGCAGATGCTAATGCGTGGAAGAAATTTATGAATGAGCAAGCTGAGGCATCTTAGTTCGACTATTTCGAACATTTGATTAATGATGTAATATATTGTATTTATTTTGTTTTTGAGTCCATAAGCTAAAGGAAAATTTTTTGTAAAGGAAGAGTTAGGGGAAGCCCAAAAGGAAAAGAGGGAAGTTCAAGAGTTTTTACTGTTTGTATAAATATAGGCAATCCTGATGTAATAGGGACCTTTTTTCAGACTATCTTTGTGCAATGTTATTGTAAGGAGAACTATTTCATCTTATAATAAAGAGTTATATTTTTGGTTGGAGAAAGCGTTGTGGAGTTTCAAATGCTGGCCATAGACTGGTTGAATGTGAACTACTTCTGTTTCAGCTTGTTTCTACGAACTATGAGATCGTTCCAACTCATGAATTATTTCATGTTGTGAATCTTTTCCTGTTATTTTTGTGAAATTCCACATCATATCCGAGTAATGAATGTTTTAATTGACAATGAGCTATCTCTCTAGTTATTTGTCTACTTATATTCGTGTATTTGAAATATGAACATCTATCTGTAGTATTCTAAATGCATGTTATACAGTACATTACTCATCATTAATTACAGTATTGCTCCCTAGGGATATGCTAGATAGATTTAGTTAGCACTAGTATAATTTGTTTTCCTATTCATGATTTAGAAACAAAAGAGGTGAGATGAGAGGTAAGAACATGCGCATCACATTGTGACACTCTTCGTTATCTATATCGACTGCATTTAACTAGGCACTTGCATATCATACCTAAATATAAAACTAAAAAAATACACTTAAATGGTGGACCGGGCCGCAACTGGTAAAATAAGCTTTAACCGTTACTTGACCTACGGTAGTCGGACTGTAAACCGGACGGATTCCCCATACCAAACATTAACGAGCTAATTGGGAACGCTTATTGGGCAGAATCCCTATTGATGTTACCTGCGATTTTCCAGGCCTCAACAGTAACACCAACTCAAGTCTCAGCTCAAGCTATGCCATCAAGTACACTCAGAGGACAACAAAATCCATCAAGCAGTTCAACGTAAAAAAATCCAGTGAAGACAAGAAGTCTGCATGAAATATATGAAGTTGGTGCACCAATTTCCTTCTCTATATTTGCATTATTTTCTCAAATATATGATCCACTAACATTTGAGGAAGCTGTTGAAGATGAAGTATGGGTAGAATCCATGGATGAAGAAATAGAATGCATTGAGAAAAAACAAACATGGGAGCCGGTAGTTGTACCAAAGGATAAGGATGTAATCAATGTCAAATGGATTTACCAGACCAAGCAAGATGCTGATGGGAATGTGCATACGCACAAGGAAAGAATTGTAGTAAGAGGGTTCACACAACAATCCGACATAGATTTGAATGAAACCTTCGCACTAGTTACAGACATGGATACAATCATAACTGTTTTGGCCATCGTTTCACAAAACAAATGGCATGTTTATCAAATGGATGTTAAATCGACATTTCTGAATGATTTTCTCGATGAAGAAGTATACGTGGAATAACCACAAGGATATGAAGTTCTAGGACAAGAGCACAAAGTGTACAACATGAAACAGTGTGCTCTATGGTTTGAAGCAAACTTTTGAGAGCTTGGCACATTTGCATTGATTCCTATCTCAGTGAGAATGGATTTCACAGAACTGAAAGTGAGATAACAGTGTAGACCAAAGTGAATGTGCAAGGTAATATGTTAATTATTTGCGTGTATGTAGATGATTTAATATTTACTGGTGATTTTGGCATAAAAGAATTTAGAACAATCATGGAAAGTGAATTTGAAATGATCGATTTGGGGCTCATGAATTTTTTTCTGGGAATTGAAGTCTAGCAGTCTGAAAGTGGTATTTTATATCACAGACCAAGTATGCAGGTACAGTTTTAAAAATATTCAATATGTCTAATTGCAAGTAAGCCCCAACACTAATAATAACATGTGTAAAATTGAGAAAGGATGATGAAGGATCAATTATAGATCCCACACTATTTAAAAGTCTTGTTGGCAGCCTTATGTATTTAACAATAGCAACACCATACATCATGTATGGAGTAAGTATGATCTCAAGATTCATGGAGTCACCAAGAGACTCTCATTGGAAAGCAGGTAAAAGAATTCTAAGGCAGGTAAGTGGCACTATAAGACCTTCGAATTATGTATTCAACTTCATAAAATTTTAAACTGATTTGATACACTGACAGTTACAATGGAGGCAACACAGATGATAGGAAAAGCACATATGGGTAGACATTTCATTATGGTACAGGTATTGTGTCATGGGCTTCGAAGAAACAACCCATTGTAACCCTATCTTCAGAAGAAGCAGAGTATGTTGCAGCTACAGGCGCTGCATGTCAAGCTGTTTGGGTGTGGAGAATGTTAAAAGACCTATTAAAGAACCAGCAAGAACCAACAACCATTTTCTGTGACAACAATTCATCCATTGCCTTGTCAAAAAATCATGTGTTTCACAAGAAAACCAAACACATCGATACAAGGTATCATTTCATAAGAGAGTTGGTGAACAACAAAGAAATTTGTTTAGACTTATGCAGGACTAGAGATTAACTTGCAAACATCTTTACAAAACCATTAGCAAGGGATCAATTCTAGTATCTTTGAAGTTATTTAGGAATGGCAAGTTATGCACAGTGAAATATGTCATAAACATAGCAAGTTTCAACTTTGAAACATTTTGTAATATTTTGTTTTTAAAATTTTGATATGCTCATAATTAAGGGGGACTGTTGGAAATATTAATTACTCGCTAATCCGAATAGTACATCAGCTGAATCTGGAATAGTTTCTAGCAAGTCAGTCTATGTCAAACAGCCTGACATGATGAAGAGTTCACGTCTCTCATATATATAATCCAATCGAATTAAATTACCAAACCTAAGTTTCTAGGTGAAGATTTATTACAGTCTTTAATGTTAAGTCGATAGCTTCATAGAGAAGTAATTTTAGTCGTTAGAAGTTTCCTATATGAAGAAGATTGTAAATCTGTAATACACACATATAGAACAGACAGAGAGACAAACAGAGAAGATAAGTGTGTAGAAGAAGAAGGAAAACCATGTGAAGAGTTTGAAGCTCAAGCTTCCATGTTTTGCAAAAGTGTTGAGAGACGAAGCTTTGTAACAGGTGAAACATTGTTGTAATTTCTAAATTTGTATTTACTATTGTAAGTTTTGGTTTGCCGTCACAAAAAATATAATTCCATAGTTTATGGTTTGATACAAGTTTTATTTAGCCGCACATATTTTTACCAAAGTGAATGTTGTTTACATTTACTGTAAGTGAAAGATACAAATAATATTTATTTCACTGTGTAAAAGTTTTTTTTTTATGCATAAAAGGGTTCCACACAAATCTTATTTAATACTGGGTTATATAATATTGTGAGTGAGTTGCATCATAGTTGTGTCTTAGTTAATCTCAAGTTTTTTTCATATCTTAAGTCACTAATACTAGGAAATATAAAGTTGGTCACAACCTTATTCATGTCACAGTAAAAGCTGGTTGAAAGCCAAGCAATTCTATCAAGGTAAACATGTGTCGGGTGAAAAGTGAGTCGCAGTAACTCTGCGAAGTAGTTCCGTTGCAAGTGTATATTGTTCGCAAGACTATTCCACAAAAGTTAAAAAGGGAAAACTGAAAGGTTTTGTTGTGCGGCAACTCAAGTTAATTGCAGTGACCGCCGTTTTTCCTGAGAAGAACCACAAAAGGGCATGCCTTTCCTAGGATTCAACATGAGCTTGCATCGGTGTAGGAATGGTTAAAGGGGAATATGAGGTCACATCTTACAATGAAATTGGTATAGTTGTTAAAGATTGGGTTCGTGACATTGGAACCTCTCAAACCTGTGATACAAAATATCTTTAGATTGTTGGATTTTTTTACTAGTACAAAAAAATCCATAATTGGAATAGTCTTAATGACTTTATGGAAGAATAAAATGAATTCCTCTTATAAAATATAATAATATATAATCATAAAAAATATGTATTATTGACAATATCATAACAACAATATATTCCACATAGTAATGATCAACCATATCACAATCATATATCCTACATGTATTACTTAATCAAAATAAATTTGATATAAATAATAAAAAAATGCAACCATATATATAACATATACAAATATATGTAGATCAATCTTCACTGGTCACTAGACCTACTAGGGACATAACATATGTGTTGAGACCTACTAGATCATAATCAAGCATCTTTGAGCCTCGTGAGGTGATATCTACTAGATCATAATCCAGGCTTTGAGGCTCATCACATGTCACAAAACTATAATTGTCAAAATGGGACACTACATTTTATGACCGAATAATACAATAATAGTACTACCACATAATATTTTATTAGTTTGGTGATGATTCTCCAGCATCACTCTGATAAAACCAACCATGAATTTAACTGTGTTGTACCATCAAAGGATAAGCGTTTAAGCCCACCAGCTAGCGAGAGATGCCCACCAGCCCAAGAGCTAGCAAGCAAATACCATCCCCTAGTACTGAATTTAAACTTAATAGCCTTTTTGTTCTGCGTCATTTGTAATGTTTAGCAAGTACTTTCGACCAAAGAAATGCATGACATAACTTTTCCCGTGAGCATCTTCCCAAGATACTTGCGTAAAAAGATATGAAATAAGTTTTGTAACTTTGACATGGTTTTTTTTTATAACAGGTGAATGTGGTTGACAAACGAACAGGTAAACGGGGGTTGGAATTTTTTTAAGGTGTTGTGTTTAGTTATTTCAGGTTTTTTTTTTTAATTTTTAATTTTATATAATATTAAAAGAATAAAACTAATGCTATTTTATTTTAAATTTAGATTTATTAATTATTAAAAAAATTAAAATAAAAATAATTAAACAAATTTGATTTTTTAGTATTTGATAAATCTTAAAACTATGAGTTTAAGTTGGATTGCCATGTTTTTTTAATCAAAATACTATATCACATTTTTTTTAATTTATTTATATAATATTAGTGTCTTAATAAAAACAAATATAAACTAAAATTAACAACCTAGATCCATTTTAATTAGTCATCTATCAATAATTTAGAGGGATCAAAATCCTCAAGGTGTAAACATTTTTTCAAATCTTTGCACTAGTTTTGTATGTCTAGAGATTTAATGAGTCTCTAAACATGATAGATATAAAGTCTCTAAGCAAAATCCTAAGGATCACTTTTTGTATATCAGTTTTGCGGGGTCTGGGGCTCAAATACAAAAGCTGAAGTGTTAAGTTTGTATGGACTTCTTTTTATAGCTTCCTATCTTGGAATTTCTGATATTAGGATATATGGTGACTAAAAAACCAGTATTGATTCACAGAATGGCTTCTCAAAGCTGCAAGTTCTATCTCTTAGTCATTGGATTCATAAAATCCAACATATCAAAAAATCCTTTGCAAGCATAACTTTCATCCATATTTCTAGATGTTTTAATATTACAGAAGACTCTCTTTCGAAAGAAGCACTCTCATTTGTGTTTGGTTTTGCAAGTATTCCGTAATATATGGAAAGGAAAGAAGACCTTTGAAGGTCAAATGGATCTAAAGAAGCTATTTTTCAATGCAGATTTTGAAGTTGTTAGACCATAGAGAAGGTCTAATTTGTTCTTTTTTGTTAGACTGTTGAAGCACTGAGAGCAGGTCTTTTTTTGACTTTTTGGACAGTTGTTGAAGAACTGAAGGAAATAGTTTTGTTAAACCAGTTTGAAGATTGATTCAAATGGGATATGGATTGTAAGTTATGAAAGATCATATTTTCAAAAGTTTTTTGTAAAAGACACTTATGAAGGAAGTTATCTTTCCTTGATTTAATATAAATAGCAGGAAAGTTTTTTTTTTTTAAAGTCTTTATTTTTATATATTTATTTAAAAATTTATTTTTAGATATTAAACATTTACAGATATTGACGCTCTTCATTTCTCACAATAAAATTTAAGCATACCTTGGACTTTGGACTTTGGACTTTGATGAGAGAATATGTGATGATATTAGTGTTATACGTTTTTCTCACAATAAAATTAGCCTTTTAAAGCTAAAAAAGAAGACATCTTATAAGACTTTGATGATATTTAGTGTTATACGTGTTTTCTCAAAATACAATTAGCCTTTGAAAGCTAAAAATGAAGACATCTTATAAATCAAAGTGAAAGTTTAAAACTGAAGATATTTGATAAATCAAAGTTTAGATTAATTAGACTTATTTTTTTAATAAACAATGTTGATGGAGCTTATTTTTTAATGAAGTATGTTGATGGAGTTGTTCATTATGTTAATAGAATTGATACAATTAATTTTTGAAGTCTTTAATGGCATAATAATCATGCTATACTCCACTTTGTATCTTGTTGTGGATATCTCAACCCAATATGTGATCAAATGTTTATATATAAAAGTATTTATTATAAGAACAATTCCAAGACACGTAATTTATGTGTATCTAGCTTAGTAAGGGGTATTTTTTTTGGCATAACATGGAACATATGAACGACTAATGTCAATATAAGATATACTTATTATAATATTATACTATAAACCCAATAATAAATATATTCATACCGTAATCAATCAACTTAGATATAAAATCTAGTAAATGCATAAATTACATGTTTATATAAACATTATGCTAAAACAATAATAAAATATATGCCAACTAGTTATCATTCACTACCTTTATGAACACTCTAATAACTAGCAATTGTTTCTTTTGGTACAAAGGAATGTCGTAAAAAATGTAATGTGTCAGATTGCAAGATGTATGATGTGGACTTAAATAGAATATATGCATGAAAATAATTTGAGAACATTAAAGAAGGCATGGTGTTTGCATTGGGTGTTTGAACATGGGACATAAGGAGACTCTAAGGTTGCATTCTTTCATGCAAGACTTCTTAGTCATCAAACAGGTCAAATACTCGTGGTATGTCGTTTACCACTCTAAATATGAAGACCGTTGAAAGTTGCTAGTGTATAACAATGCCAATATCACTTTCTATGCATGTGCATGATGTTGATGGTTTAGGTTTTGAGGGGCACATCTCCCCAGCTCAATATGCATGAGAACTATCTTCCAAATACTACACATCTTAGTTTTATCCCTTAACGACTCTTATGGGTCACCCATAGTTTATTTAGGGGGTGGATTTTTTTTTGAGACAATGATGTGACTACATGTTAGAGATGGAGAATTTATCACTAAAGGCTACTCTAGCAACCCTAAGTAATGCATTATTTTTGTTGTTCTAGGAAAAGAAATAGCTTATATATAAATTTATGAATTATACAAACAATCCTTACATAAATTGGGTTCCATTTCCCAATAAAAATAAAAATAAACATTGGATGGCTTCTACATTTTTGAAAATCTACCATTTAATAATGCTTCTATTATTGTTCTTGATTACTTATTTTAATGTTAAACACGTTTACATCACATAACAATTATTAATTTTTCTTCCTCTCCAACAACCCACCCATCCATTATATCCTTTTCCTAATGCAACATTTTTTTTTGTTTGCACGAATCACCCTAACTTGCAAGAGTGGCATGCGGTCTAAGAAACCGTGACCTAAGAGCATCTAAGTCATCAAAATCAACTAGGAATCACACTTTCCTTGGGCCACTCCAACCCTTAGCATGGTTGGAGTTTTTTTGTGTCCCCTCCCACAACCGTCAAGTTTTGAACCCTGAATCCCCTAAATTCCTATTTTAATGTTAGATTCTTTTGCCTATACTATTTTTTTTATTTTAATTTTTTTAAGAAATCAATTTCCATAGGATCAGTATATGATTCATTTTAATCTTGTCTTTTTGTGGCTACCAAACCTAAAACTACTCTTAAAAAACATAATAATCATTCAAGATTGTATCGAAAATCTTGAACTAACTAGTGCAAGTTCACTTTTCCATACATATATGCGCGCGCACGTGTGTGTGTGTGTGTGTGTGTGTGTGTGTGTTTACAACAATCTACATATAGGTTCATCCCATGCATCACAAGAAAACACACAAGTGATGTTAGTACCAAAATGAGGGAACATGTTATCACATCAACGTGATAATTTGTAACACAAAATTAGATTTATGGCGCCATAAATTTTTTGGTGTATGTAGTACTTTATAAAGTGTTTATAAACAACTTTTTTTTGTTAAATGTTGACAGGGTTTGGTTGTTCAAAGTAGGTTTTTTCTAATGGAAGTTTCTTTTTATATTTGTGAAGGCATGAACTATTTAATATAAAATTGTTTTCCAATCTAAAATAAACATAGACTAACACTACCTTGCACTCAAAACCTTTTATCTATGGATATGAATCCTAAAACAAATTGTCTAGACTGTATTTACATGAAGAATTTAGTAATCATTTTAACTAAGGGAAATCCTATTTCTAGTGACCTTCTCTACCACACTTGAAACAAGGTGAGGCACCTTTTCTCTTTGAATTGCATGCTTCACGTTTAGATGTAAAACCATTAGTAGTATTCGATACGAGGGTATTTTTTGAATCCAATTTGTCATGCCATTTGAAAAGATAGATCACAGTAAAAGCCAATAAATTATGAAGGTTATATGTTGGCCAACATTCAATAAACTGCCAAACAAAAGAGCATTAAATACAATTGAAGTCCCATGCCCAAAAACAATTGGTTTTGCTTGTGTTAATTTATGCTGTATATATCATTCACAACCTACCCTTGTAGATAATATGTGGCACAGAGTGGTGAAGAAAGCTGTGTAGTTTTGTGTAGGTTGCAAGACCATAAGTAGTTGCAACAGTTGGTTGCAAAGGACACAAATGCTAGGTTGTAGGACAATAAGGAATCACGAGGATGGATCATGAACATGAGTGTTTCAAGAAGATATTTTGGAAGTAATTATGTAACAACCATTCCAAGTTTGTTGGGATGAAGATGAACTGGATTAGATAATGGAGAACAAGAGGTTGGACATAGTTGCATAGCCACTACACATTTAGTAATTTATATCAGTTTCACATTCGACATTAATGTAGTACACACTCTATTTAACATGGGATGTATTTGAACCTTATACCTATCTTAACTTGTATTAAGAATACTTTTACCAATACACCAAGGATAATCCCCAACTTAGTGTTTATAATATTGTATTAAGCATTTTAAACTATTTTTTATCAAAAAACACATTCTATAACTCAAGGTTCCATCAACATTATATATTCGTAAGCACATACCAAGCAATGTATTGTGTCTATGTTTGTTTTTTAAATCATTCTACTAGTCATATGGGGCATATATATGAAAAATCATGAGGAGAATATGAGTGCATATTATTGAAAGAACTATCTTTGACCTCTAAAGTTGGCCAACTCATCATTTACAAAAGATAAATTAAAAAAATAATTAGGAAAAAAAAAAACCAAAGCTGTCAATGTGCATGCACCTAAGCTACCAAATCTCTAACATTAAACCCAAAATTTATTATACTTATTGAAGAGGATAGGTAATGAACTACAAACCCAAGATTTTAAAAGTTTCGATTGAGTAAGGCCCAAAACCACATGGAAACCAAGTTGAACAATAGTACCTTCTCACAATACCAACTCCATTCTTGTTATTACCAAGAGTTCTACACTTCCCTCTAAAGCCATATCATTAGATTGCAATTTTTTTTGGGGTAGTTACAAACTGTTATTTAAACCCTCTTCGTCCCTCCCGAAGAATTTTGTGTGGGATTTGCAGGTTTCTCTTTAAAATCTCCTCTTTTTTCTATTGGAGAAATATGTGTGGGAGTTGTAGAGTTCTATCTAAATCCTCCTCCTCTTGGAGAATTTTATTTGGGAAAAGAAACCAAGTGCATTGCATCACTGATATAACCTACATTGAGCACATCCCTATACCCATTTCATAACAATCAATATAAAAAAAACATTAAAAAGAAGGATTAGACTATTACAGTAAGGGACTTAATCCATGAATCCATGATATGATATTGATCTATGAAATGTATAGAGAATGCATCCAATAATCGTAGATATCTACTATCCCATTTGTAGAAATTTCAACAAGGAGTTTCCTAGGCATATGAGATGAGAGTAAGGCATGCTCCTCCACTACGTGCATAGAGTTTCATTAAAACACTATAGGAAGATGGATCCCCACCTTGAGTAGCATTTTCCTGGTGTCTGACATTTACCAATAGGAATTTCTTAACTCAGTTCCCTAATTCATGGAATCTAAAGAATATAGCGTATTTTGTAGCAAGGCTACCATTTTCGATGGGATTTCCATGTTGAAAAGACTGGCATGGATAGCCCCTAAGACTATTTGAGTAATCTTCTCCTTTGGAGGCTATGGGTGTTTGGGGATATGATTGGAATGAGAATTATTAAAACCCAAATACCCAAATTGAGTTGCATTATAATAGACTTTGATAGTGATCAAAGGGTACTGCTTGAACTACTGTCCTAATTCATGTATTTGGAACATATCTCTGAATTTGCAACAAGATGCACAATTTACAATGGAATTTCTAGGTTTAAATAAATACCATGGCTAGTTGTTATGGATAAAACATCTTAATAGTTAGGGTTGAAACTATAATAGGTCAAATTCCAAGAATAACTGCCTCTTTTCCAAAATCTAGATATAATCAGTTGCAAGTAACTAGTGAGTGAAAGGGAGGAGAAATCCACCTTCAGTGACTCTATATTTACCTAGCATATCCAATGTTCAAGCAATAGATTAGATGCTTCACAATAGAGAAGTAATTCTCCACACACTTAAGGACACTTTAGTGATGGTTCAAAATCACATGAAGTAAAAAGATAACTAGCATGACTCTAAACATTCTTTTAATATTAGGTATGTCCTAACTTTATCCTCATAAATAGACATCTCTCAAGGATAAAGTCCACAAAACTCTCATGCCAACATTCTATGGACCATATTGGATCCTCTAGTGCATTGGATAAGATGCCTATAGATTGGATCTTCTAGCATACTTTGGAATCCATCCAATCTTTCATGTGTCTTGTTTGAAGAAAGTAATGAGGTTAAATAACCAAGTTCAATCTAACATTGAATAAATTGATGAAGAAATGTCCCTTTAGCTCAAGCAAGAAGTATCTTATTTTCCATCAGAGAGTGTCATCTATGCTAATGTGCCATCCAAGAAGTTTTGATCCAATTGGAATTATATGCAACCAAAAACCACCACTTGGGGACTAGTAATGATTTTATAGTGGTTTCCACACCTCCACTCTTGAGGGCACGTTTCTTTTGGAGGGCGAGGACATGTTCCTGCAAACTCTATCCTTGATTTCAACTTTGGTCTTCCTTATGAGTATAATCTTATTGATTGTAGATCCTCAAGTATTTCTATTCTTGAGCCTTCACTAGCATACTCTACCATGGTAATGAATATTGTTGAAGATATCAAAGTTTAAGATACTCCTATCTAATTAACTTGTATCAAATCTTTTATATATATATATTTTAGATATGATAATGGAATTATTGTTTCTTATATATAGGATTTTGAGTTGGATTCCTAGTTTCTTAGGGATTATGGTTTGAAATTTGTTCGATACGGTCAACTATATTTAGAATATTGCATATAGGTTTAGATGTTTCCTCTATTATGATGCATTTAAACATTTTTCACGTGAATTTTCCATACGGTCAAACCTAGTGGATATCAGTGCATCAACCTTTTCTATTTTCATTTTGCACTAGTCTAACTATAGAGCCTACTTGACATGGAACACTATAGTCATCACCCTCTTTCCATTTTGGTGCCCATGGCGAGTTTTCCTAACATAAATGAGAGCCTTTTTAGATGTACCATGACTTTGAGAAGACATCTCAAGCCCTTCTTTCTCATATATTTTTGTACATTCAATATACGAAACCTATTTTTTTCATTATGCATTTTCCTTTGCTCACCACTACTTGCACGCTTATGTATAATGCTTCATTGTAGCTTTCAATTCCATTACATTTATTGTGTTATTTGTCACTTTCATCCATTGCATTTGCATTATGGACCTTATTTTTGAAAGAAACATGCTGACAAGTGCCCACATATTACCCAACACCTTTTTTTCATTTTGCATTGCATAGGTATGTTCCATGTGCTTGCAACATAGTTGTGTGCCTTGTGATACTTCTTTATTCCATTATTTTGTTATTTTTCAAGCTTTAATAATATCAAAAAAGGCCAAAAAATCAAATATTTATAATTACTAAAAAATAAGTGGGGTGGGGGATTAGATGTTCTATGTTTACAGTGATAGCAATAAAGTTGTGTCGTCTTTGAACAAAACACTTGTGTCATGTCTATTTTCATAATTTTGCATTTAGTGTCTCCCATAGAATCCAAAGCATGATCCAAAGTTTTGTAACTCCTCTAGTTGGCTATTACTCCAATCACTATAGATCAACCTTCATTTCCTCCTACTTTGTTGTCATCATATCATTGTTCATGACATGAGTCTTAATTGTTTCTTGTCAAAAAATGTTTCATTCTTATGTTTAAAGGATGTTTGAGCCTGTGTCAATCATTCCTCAATTTTTGACTACCCATGTTGCCCTTTTCTATTTTCAAGTTAGTTTTAGTCACATCATTGTCAACGTTCTTTTCTCATGCTAGTGTGGAAGGTCCTCATTTATTTCTCATCAACATGTCATCTATTATTTTCCGTGACACATTTTCTAAGAGATCGAATTAGAGTAGATATCACCCTAGGACTATTTTCATCATTGGTAGGTTACCTTGTGTTCAACAAATGACATCCCATCATTACTGACTAAGTGGTTTCCCATGTGTTTGAAAACAATAAATGTATTCACAAGTTGGGATTCATCTTGTACCTTGAGTTCTGTTTTCATCATTGGTGGAATTACTCACCTTTGTTGATGATTTTTATTATCATTCATCGCTAAGAGTCTTTTTCATGCACTATTTCCACTTGGTGCATGCAAGAGATGTACTTGGTGGTGTGTTCATGAAAAAAAAATTCTAAGTCCTTCTCACCCTAAATCATATTTCTCATTAATACTCATGTTAATTGATGGGGTATTCCCTAATTCCTTCCTTTCAATGAATCTCATCCTAATGAAAACAACTCATATATTATAGCACCAAGATTTAGAGCCATTTTTAATACCTTGGGACTTGCAATCATCAATTGCAGGTTCCCTCACTATTAACAATGGGAATTCATCAATGTCTAACAAGTGTTCGGCGCAAGTTCATTTATTCACACTTGTTGGATTGTACTGGTGTATATTGACACCCATTATCAATATAGTTGGTTGTATTTCATTTGTTAATGATATACATCAATGATTGATAATCAAATGGTTTCTATTGTGTTCAACTTCATATCATCTATGAGTCACATGGTGTATATTCATACAACTCCATAGGTTGGATTGAAGACCTTGGTCTTGTAGTAGAATTTTTCCTCTTTGTTGCTATAGGAGTTGCACAAGCCCATACCACGCAATATTGACATTGGTACTTTATGGGTTTGTTTATAGTGGCATATCATTAGCTATTCTCCTATTATACACTATGGCATAGATCCACATTGTATATGTTTGTGTATATGATCTATATATGACATGGATCCATCGTGTTTCTTTTTTCTGGATATAATTTTGCATTCCACATGGATCCACCATATGCTTGATTTGGTGGCCATGTCTATTTCCACCTAAGCAGGGGTATGTTTTCCTTAGAGAAGACAATCATCTAATACTTTTTATTTTTTTCCAAGTTCTTTTCTGATCCAAAGTTCATCGAAATATACTTGGTTCCATTTGGAAAATTCCTCCATAGTTTATAATGTCTTTTGTCCATCAACTTCCCTTATGACCTCATACATTAGGAGGCCACTCTATTATAACTTCATTGACACTAATAATTCATTAATACTCATATGGCCTTCATCTTAGGTAGTTATATTGATTGCTTGACCAAAATATGCTTAATTGGCATTTTTTCTACAAAGACACACTTTGTTTTAAGGAAATGAGCACCTTGGACGCTTCTTGCTAGTTCAAATGAAGTGTCTCCCTCATAGGTTATGTAAAAAATAAAATTAGTGAATATTCTCGTAATGTTGAATTGGGTTCATGCAATCTATACACATATCCTCCTCAAAAGTCTATTACCAACTATCTCGATCACCTTCTAAAGGCTATAAATTGAGACCAAGAAGTGGAGAGGAGAAGGGGCCATCATTTGTATACCCTTATGCTGGAGAAATCACAAGGGTCAATTTATGAGTTCTTATGACCTTCAAATCTGTAAATTTGTATTTCTACCATGTATTAACTAGTTCTTTGGAATATTTTGGATTTAAAACTCTAAAGTTCTTATCATTCCCTTATGCATGTGGAGTTTGAGTGATGGAGATTTCTTACATGACCCAAGATTGGAGGAACTTGGATAAGGATGATAAGAGGTGCCAAATGCAACATTAAGTATTATATTTGTTGATTATTTCAATAAAATGATGGTATCTCTTCTCAGCCCCTCCCCCACCCCCAATACTATTGTTCTTGATCATTATTGTGTTTAAATTGGTGTTAAAAAATGTAACTTAATTTTGTTGGTGATTTGGTTAAAATTTAGTAATATGCTTACATTTTCTTTTCTGTGACCATTTGTGTTTGAGGAAAGTATTCTTCTATGTTTGTTTGTAGGTTTTAGAGTTCAAATATGATCCAAGTGAAAGTGAGTAAAAATACCCCTTCAGTGAGTTTATATTTACCTGGAATATTCAATGTTCAAGCAGTAAATTGCATGCTTCACTCTAGAGAAGACATTCTCCACACACTTAAGGACAATTTTCTAATGGTTTAAAATCACATGAAGCAACAAGATACCTAGCATGAATCCGGGCATTCTATTATAGAACGATTTAGGTATTTCCTTGCATTCAACCTTATATATAGACATCTATCAAGGATAAATCTTTCCAAAAGCTCATGCCAAAAATATATGGAATCTATTAAATCCTCTAGTGCATTAATGGACAATATGCTTATAGATTGGATATTCTAGAATACTATAAGATCCATCCAATGTTTCATGTGTCTTGTTTGAATAAAGTCACGAGGTTAAATTTCCAAGTTCAATGTAATATTCAAGAAATTTATGAAGGGTCCATGTAGATCAAACTAGAAGTAGTATTCACCGCTAGAGAGCGCAAACTATGCCAATGTGCCATCTAAGAAGTTTTAATTGAATTGGAATTATATGCAACCAAAAGACACCACTTGGGGACTATGAAGGATTTTACAATAGTTTCCACACCTCCACACTTGAGGGAAATGTTTCTTTTGAGAGGGTTGCGGGTGGGTATGTCATGCTAGTGTCCTACCCTAACCTCCCTACTTTAGGCACTTTGTTGTTAGTCAATATATTTATTCTTCAAATAAGGTCCATTAGATGTTAGCGGGTAGTTACTTAATATAAAAAGGGTAATATTTATTAAATGAAGCACACTATGTGATTAATACCCATTGATGAAAGGACCATAAGTAGCTAGGTATTTTTCTATTAAAAATCCATTTATGGAGGTACAAGGCCATGGAATTAATTTTGTAGTGTTATTATTGTATTTAGATATCTTCTAACAAGAGGTTTCCCCCCTGAGGAGACCCATGAACATTTCTCACTATTTTGGATATTTTTAATAAAAGGTTATATTCTACATGTTTAATCTTATTTTCTCTGTCATTTTCTTTTCCACATCCAATTTGTTTAAATATTGTTCATCTTATACTAGTTTTGTTGGTTAAGTGCGTTACTAAAACACTTGGTGAATACTGATGGTGTCATAGCTTTTACGAGACTCAAAAGACTAAAAATAAGGAGGTGTGATATGAAATGGATCTATTGTAATGAATCAACTTTTCATGCCTAACCTTCAATTTAGTTAAAAACATAAAAGTCCCCCCAAATGCATGGGAAGGCACTACAGAATGAAGGCATGTATAGAATGGAGGCTAATTGCCATAATTACCCTAAATTCATTATGCTTAAGTTTTTGTATATTTTCTTTAAGATAGTGCATAAAATCTCCCAAATGAAATTACTACAAAACCACCATATTGGCTACATATAGTAGTCAAGTTAAAATACCATTTTCATATTTTTAGCATAACATGAGAATATGAAGTCAAATGAATATGAAATTTGTATTGGGGTTAGTTTCCATGCATAAACACATGACCACCAAATTTCAATCTCAGATTCATCCATTGATTCCTTAGAATTTTGAAATGGTTGTATATGCAATTTTAGCATATCAATTCATTCATGCATTGTAGTGTTCCTTAACCCTCATACTCAGAACACAAACCAAGTATATACAAATTATAATGCATAAAACCATATACAAGAGACAATTTAAATGTAATAATGTATAATATACCCTTGTATTATTATAATCAATTAGAAAAAATAGTGTCCACTTTCCTCTGAAGGTGGGGTGACCTTTCACTTGAGCAAATCCCAAATACAACAATACTCGAAAAAACATTTGTTGTCCTCCTAGATCTTTAAATAGATTCCCAACAACAAAATACCTAAATATTTGTGGTCCCACCATTAATAAGTATGGACTATCTTGTGGGACTTGTTTAATAAAGATGACCCTTTTGTGCTAAATAACTATCCACTACCATATAATGGGACCTTATTCAAGGAACATGGTTGCATACATTAATTCACTAAATCATAATGGCGATTAGGGTAGAACCTTAACATATAGTGTTTATTGGCTATGAGATGTTTGCAACAATTAGTTGCTAACCATCTCCATTTGCCCACCAAATTTCAGTATTAGACATTAGTTTTGTTCCGTTGAAGGGAGCAAAGATTGTCTTTGGCATTGAGTACATATTTTGAAGAAGAAGATAAAGTAAACTAGATTCAAGAGGGAGATACTATTGAATATTGAGAGGATGAATAAGGGATAGGAATTCCTCATCAACAACATTGCAATGGTGTACCAGCTTGTAAGTAAATATGCATTGCAAAGAAACATAAGAATGCTTTATAATATCTTTTTGAGAGAGTACAACTATTTTATTATCTTGCATGTAATTTCTTTTATTTGTTAAAATAACCTTGAAGCTAATATTTGTTAGTTTTTCCATTGGGATTTCTAAGGTATACTCGCGTTGTTATGTGTGGATGGTTTTCTACTTACAATCATTTGTGAATTTAAATTTAGTCTACATTTATTTTTACAAGCATTTAATATAGTGAAATAATAAGTAGAGATATACTAATTAAATCCACATTTTATTATCTATTTTGGTGAGATAAATAGGCTATAGGCCTGCTATTTACATATCATATGGTTTTCACGACCACAAGTGAGATACTTAAATAATATTACTAGTGTCATAAATTTTTGGGACCTAAAAATATTAAAAATAGGGAAGTGTGATCTAAAATAGATGCAGTGCAATGAATCTAGTGTTCGTGCCTGACCTTGATTTAAAAATGTGGAAGTCACAAAAAACACATGGGAAGATGTTGTAGAATGAATGCATGATAGGGAGTGCATGTTTGTTGTTACAACTATCCCAAATGCAATATGATTCTATTGATGTATAATCTATAATATATTGCATAAAACCTCCTAAACATAATTGATTCAAAACTATCATATTGGTTACAGAAGCAAAGATGTTAAAAAACTAGTTATGTATTTTTATAGTAATAGAGCATACGAATTCATATCAATATACAATTTGGATTGAAATTATTTGGCATGTATCCACACATGTCCACTAAATTGTAGACTTGGATTCATCCATTCCCCCCTTAAAAATGCCATAAAGATGTAGAAGTAATTGTAGCATAACTTGTAAGACTTCTCAATATATTACTAACTGTATAATCTACATTGAGAGAATTAATTATTTATTATATCCACTCATGGAAACAATTTAACTAGAATTTAACAATAACAATAACACAAAATATTTATAGCAAAAATTTAATTGGGATTCAATAATATCACAAATAACAGAACTAATTACCACATAAACATTGAAACCCAAGTCAAATAACCAATACGATGAAGAAAAATACATACCTAAGATAATAAGTTTGGAATTATAGATGTATCGTAGAAGCAGGCAAGTTGACCATAGCTGGAAGAATTTGGGAAATCCACGTGCGACATACCACTCTCCTCTCAATAAACCTCCAATTAATGTTTTGAGATCCCCTTGATACCTTATTTGGTAATACCAAGATTAGAGAACCATTCCTGATGAGAATCCTATATTCAACCTCTAAATCCCCATTTTCTCTAACACCTTAAGAAAAAATGAGGAAGAATAAGAGTGTAATACCTGCATTTTGACCCGTAAACCCGATTTCATTAAACTTAGACTAATCTCAGTCTAAGCGAACATGGATTTACTATGAATATCAATTTCCAATACTTGAAATCCTGGTTTCCAATATTTTATATATTGGTTTCCTATACTTAATATATCAGTTTCCAGTAGTTCTGGTTTTAGTTTCCAATACTATGGATGTCGATTTCCAATACATAAGTTGTTGGTTTCCAAAAACTGATATATCGATTTCCAATAGGGGCATGCCCATAATTTAAGGGGAGTAAGATAAGGAGTCATTACCCTTTATTTATTCTAAAGAGGAGGATCCACGAGTCGTTGATATACGGTCCATTCATATTCTAGGATTCATGAGTTGGGTGGGAATAATAGGAATTGAACAATCCAAATAATAGGAATTAAACAATTTAGAGGATAGTTTTAACCATATCATAGCACCAACATGATTATAGTTCTTCTTATGAGCCCCTTTCCACCACCCATGGTTTTGAAGAGAAGAAGATAATACCCTTTCTCATGCATGACTCATCATTCTCATCCTTAGCACGGAGAGGAGAACTAGCCCCCAAGACTGACATGCATGTTTATCAAACTTATTTTGAAACCTGTATTTTGTAATTTTGTTAATATGTATGTAAATAATGTATATGTTGTAGCAAGTGGTCATGGAATTTAAGAGGGAATGATGGATATTAATTTATACTGCCACATTGTGTGTGTATTCGTATTGATATGCATTTCAATTACTATTATCCAAATACACATGCCGGTAAATTTCAAATAAATGCAACTCTAGGCATTCACAGGAAGTCTACTTGGAATACTATCTCAAGAGTACTTTGAAACATGAAGAAAAAACTATTAATTTAACAACAATTGGCAGTCTCACCTTGGTCCTGGTTTCTCAAACAACAACATTTCATACAATTCAAAATAAATACATTTTTAATTCAAAAACCCAGTGGCAGTCTCATCTCGGTCCCGGGTATTCTCAAAAAGAGGAGAACATGATAATGTGACAGATCTAGGCGAATTATCTTAGCTCCAAATATCATAAAAAATGATGAACCTCCATTTCTGCCTCTTCGGATGACATTTTGTTTTCTTTCTGATGTTGATTGTTCCCTCTAAATATGGACACGCTATCTTGACACATTTATGGAATCCAGATATTTTTTAGATACTTTCATAAATTATTTTTGGGATAGCTTGTAGAAATTGAAGTTCTGATACCATGTGGAAATACAGGAGAAAGATCTAGCTACAAGATATTTCTCACAAGCATGCATAGAAAAATAAAGAGAAGAATAATGAGACTGAACACAAGAGAAGTGAAGAATGATTGGAGAATCTTCCATTAAATTTTCCATTGATTATTGACCAACATTTGTGTACATAAATAATACATCCTTGAGAGGTAAAATAGAGTTTCTTAGGAGACAACTCATGCTAGCTCATAAAGAAGGCTTACTAAATATGATAAACACCCATAGGTGACTAAAGCATTTCCCAATTCAGTCTAAGAGCTCACAAATTGGATAAAGCATGATTGAGTGATGATGAGTGATGGAAAATATTGCTAATCATGGAATTTGGAGAGAAAATCATGGAGGATGAGTTGGTCACAAAAGATGCCAGTTTCCAAGTTAACTAGCTTTACCTTTTCCACTAAAAAGAAGGAAAAATAGCCTAAAGTTAGAAAACACAGGAAGACGCAGTTTCTAATATGGATAGTCAATAAATTTGGTAGAATCTATCCGGAATGGGTATACAGGCACTCTTGGGGTAAATATGGCAAGTATTGACCAAGTGGTGTAAGTGGAGGCCAACTACCTAGTCTAGAATATAGGAAATTAACAAAAAGTGATTAATTATTTTTATCCTAAGTATGTAGTGGGTTTATAATATTCTAACACACCCCTTTAAGTCTGACTATATGATGAAGTGCCAGAAAAAATATCAGAAATATAGATGTATATAGGGCCCAACAACAAGGTTATGGTCACCCTTTCAAACTTATTTTTGTCTAGAAAACCAAGGAAAGAGGCAAAACCACATGGGGAAAATATTCCCTCAAAAAAGGACAAGGAACAATATGAAAAACATGTCTTCATTATGTATTTTTATTCACTTGAATGATATGAATGAACTGCTTCTTGAATAATTTGATGAAGAAGTTGTGAACTTCATGATCATGTGCTAGAAAATCAATGTAGTATCTACAAAACACTAGTGGAGAGACTCCTTGTATCTTATCATATGATGATGAAGGAGCATTGTTTGAATGCTTCTTGCTGCAAACATACTCTGAGATAAGAAAATATTAATAAAGGAAAAGAGATATGTGCATACTCCTTCCCAAAGAGTAAAAGACTCAATACAATTAGTTCCTTGTATAGTTGCAAAATGGTGAAATGGACCATATTTCTTCAATTCAAACTGATGTAGCACCCACCCAATTCTTGAATTAGGATGAAGATACTCTGGAATATCAGAATTAATATCATATGGAGAAGCAAATACCAAAGGTATAGTGTCTCCATGAATATTAATGGTCGTAGTAGGAAAATGTTGAGAAACTGGGTAAGACTGATGGATGAGTAAATATGAATGGTATATAGAATTGAAATATGAACAATATATGTTTAGAACATATCCAAACATGTGTAACAAAATTCCAAAGATGACTAATTTCATGGATAACCAACGAGTGAAAAATAGGAAAGACTTGAAACCAACAAAAATAAGTGACACTGCATAGGAATCCAATAAGAAATCAACTAGTGAACATGGGGTTTGTATAGTCTTATGAGTCTTCAAAGGATGGGTAAATAGTATGGGTGATGTAATAACATGCATATAATCCTGAAAACTTACTTATAAATCATAAACTAAATCATTTGAATGCAGTGAGAAAGAACTGGATAGAGACAAGTCAAAATCTAGTGAAAAAACACAAGTATTGGGAGATGGATCTAGTGGACTGATATGTGACTTATCCAAGGAAGAAACTGAGATTTATGATTCTGATATATCAAAAAATGAACCTCTATCATATAATTGATAAAATTATTTAACTATGGCACTCAAGGCATAGTTATTGTTACCTTGGAACTGTGCACTGTGACAATGTTCTGGGGATTCAACATGCTTCTCTAGTTCATCCAGTACTTCAACGTTATGCTTCTCAATCAACTTGGACATGATTTCCATTTTCTTCTTGAAACATTTATTATAATAATTAAAACCATTTATGCAATAATAACACTTGGATGAGCTCCCTTCCTTCTTGACCTTCTTCATGGAATTTGAACCTTCATCTTGATCATCTAACTTTGGATTTTTATCTTTCACTTTTTTTTCTTTTCTTTTGACTTTGCATTCTTACTTCCTTGAACTATAAGAGAATTATATTTGTTTTTGTAGATTTTAAGATTCCCCATCCGTATCAATTTTTCTTTCTATTTTGCAAGTGAATCAAAGAATGTACTCAAAGAAGGCATTTTCCAATTCCAAATAGCAAGCCTAGCAGCATGGAAAGTTGACACAAAAACTGAGTATTCAGGACCCAATTTTGAAAGAATAGAAAGAATCAATTGATATTCATTCTTCTAAATACAAAATTGCTTGAGCATAAGACTAAGTGACTTGCAATTGGTTAATAATTCTTTAATGGATTAAAAAATGCTTGGACTCAATGATATTAAATCATTCTCCAATTTATGTGATCTTATCTCGTCTTGCACTCCAAAAAGAGACTCAAGTTTGGTACATACATATTTTGGAGTGGTTAAATTATCAATATGAAAAAGAATATCAAGAGAAATAGAGAGACAAAGCAACCCATAGGCTTCATCCATTCGATTATGCCACTTAAGTTTCTCAACAACAACATTTGGATCATTCTCTAAATCCATAGAAACTCTATAGAGACCCTTAATACGCAATAGAATGTCAATATTGGACTTACATTCATGAAAAATATAAGGAGAAATGATCATATCTGAAGAATAACCCATGCTTAGTTGTTGTTGCGCTCCTAGAGATGCTCTCTGCAATCTGCACAAAATAAACTAGAAGAAATACTTGTAAGCTCAATCAAGCTCTTCTTTCATAGAGGGACTGGATGCTTGATGTGCTCCTTAAACTCTAATAGATTAAATATATTGATAACTTGAGAGATATGATACCATGTAAAAATTGAATCTCTGTTACCATGTGGAAATACAGGATAAGGATCCAGCTACAAGATACTTCGCACATGCATGCATAAGAAAAATATAGATAGGAATAATGAGACTGAACAAAAGAGAAGTGAAGAATGATTGGAGAATATTCCATTTATTATTGATCACCATTAGTGTACATAAATAATATATCCTTTAGAGGTAAAATCGAGTTGCTTAGGAGACAACTCATGCTAGCTCATAAAGCAGGCTTACTAAATATGATAAACCCCCATAGGTTACTAAAGCACTTTCCAAATACGTCTAAGAGTTAACGAAATGGATAAAGCATGAGTGAGTGATGATAAGTGATGGAAAACATTTCTAATCAGGGAATATAGAGATAAAATCATGGAGGATGAGTTGGTCACAAAAGATGCCAGTTGCCAAGTTAACTAGCTTTACCTTATCCACTGAAAAGCATTATAAAGGAAAAAAAGACAGGAAGGCGCATTTCTAATTTGGGAAGTCAATAAAGTTGGAAGAATCTATCTATAATAATATAAATGTGCTCCTGGGTTAAATATGACAAATATTGACCAAGTGGTGCAAGCTATGGAGGCCAACTACCTAGTCTAGAATATATGAAATTAACAAAAAATGATTAGTTATTTTTATCCTAAGTATGTAGTGGGTTTATAATATTCTAACATAGCTCAACACCACCATGCATCACCTGCTTACTTCAAGTTATTATGCACATCTTGTTATATGGACATAGAAAAAATGAAAATGATTACAGTGTTGAACAACATTGGTGTACCCTCTTTGGTACTGAACATCTTCCGTGAGTAAACTTTTCTAGTCTAATGCTGGTGAAAATGATCCGATGCTATGCTAGGTAAGGATGGTCGCAAGAAGGGATAAATACTACATTGCAGTGGAACCATATGAAGTGTACTAAAAAAAAGCCACATGGTCCTCGAGGAATTCGTCCAAGCTCCCAAATCATCACTCTCTCAAGTCTCCCTAAAATGTAATAAATTCAAAATGAAGGATGAAAGAGTCAGATGTTTAATTGTTTATATAAACAATAAAAATTCTCTCCACAATGGAAGTGTGATTATATAAAACTCAAACAATATTAAAGAACAATAAAAACATGCCTAAACAACCAATTCAAATGTTAAAAAATCAATCTTGATGGCTTATTTATGCTATTCTGACACTACCGTGTTTTTTTGACCTTTCTAATTTCGGGATCAACAAGTCGGAAGAGTTTTATATCTTTTGTTTGGTAGGTTCCAACTTCCGATTTTGTATGTCGGGATTGGTAAGTTCGAAGGGATGGACCATATCCACTTTGAAAATTGGAATAATATAGGACTTCCTTCCCATCAACTGTATGTTTCCTCATGTATTAATTTGTGTTCTTAATTTGTCAATCCCCGTGGCTTTCTTCTAGGATGACCTTGTGATATGATACTAAACTTTGATGATGAAACGTCTTGTCTAATCTCATTGTATGCCATTACGCTTTGGATGATCTAAATATTTTGAAGAAATGTGAGATCTCATCTAAACCATTGACAACAATACTCTCCTCCTGACTCTGCTACCTGTCTTTGACTCACCCATGGTTGTGATTCACTTTGGTGAGATGCGATATTTAATCTTGGCCTGGTGCAGGGGAAGATCTCATTTTTACATTTAATGAACAGTCATGTTCCATTCAATGGTATGGATCTATTCTGAAGAGATGCGAGGATTCATTCTCTCCATTGGCCGAGAGAGGCCCTACTAAACTTTGTTGCTTCTTCTAGTATTTCCAATTGATGTTATTAATCCTAGGGAGATGCAACATTGTATTCGAGCCACTGACGATATGGTTAATTGTTTCTATAAACAATAACAATTATATCAAGAACGAAAGATTTATTATATAGAACTAAAAGAATCCTAAAAAAAAATAACAAATGCCTTAATAGCCAATCCAAATGCTTAAAAATCAATCTCAATGGATTATTTATGCTATCCTTGTTAGTTGTGGACTTGATCTTCCTGATTCATAGATGTTATTGTTTAGTCGTGTTTATACCCCAATTTCATTATACATTTGTCCCAGTAGAGGGGTGTGGGGGGACATCATCCCCTTGTGGGGGTTTGGGAGGGGGGGCGTACCCCACGGTTGGTGGGTCCAGGAGCTTGCAGGACCCCAAAGGGGGTTCTATAGAAGTGCCCCCGAGAAAGGGGGTTTGGGGACGAAGCTCCTGAAAGAAATTTTTTGGGATGTTTGTTGGCCAACGGTTTACAGACCCATGGTAATTCCTGTATAGAATAAAAGCATTGTAATACAGAAGTGTATTGTATTATATCATTGTAAATCAATATTTGTGATTGTGTGAGAGAGACTGTTAGAGAGTGAAGATGAAGTGCAGCGGGTTTGCTGGTGATTGTAACCCTTCATTCTGCTAGATGGTATAATTAAAAGGACTAGAAATTTATGTGTGGACGTAGCCCATCTTGGGTGAACTACGTTATATTGATGTCTCTCTTGTAACGTGTTTATGTGTTTAATATTTGCATCTTGTTTATTGTTATTGCTCCGTGATCTTGTTTTCTAATAATTGGTATCAGAGCCAAAAGGTCTATTTGGATGATAAAATCACAAGAAAGAAGGGTTCTTGGTTCGAGTGGGAGAAATGGTAGAAGAAGGAAATTTTAGGATCAATTAAGTTAACAACCAAAGCTACCATTTATGGAATATGAAAATGGAAGACTACCTGTACCAGAAGGATATGTTCCTACCACTGGGCGGAAAATACAAACAACCGATGACTATGAAGGACGAAGAATGGGAGGTTCTTAATAGAAAGGCACTAGGAACAATATGGTTGTGCCTGGATTCGTCGGTGGCTTTCAATATTTCAAAATAAAAGAAAATGGAGGGTGTGATGAGCACATTAGATAAGCTCTATGAAAAAACTTCGGATTCCAAAAAGGTATTTCTAATGACGCATTTATTTAATATGAAGATGTCAGAAGGTGGATCTATTGTTGATAATTTAAATGAATTTAATACATTTATTGATCAACTAAGTTCTGTAGGAGTGAACTTTGATGATGAGGCTAGGGATGTTCTAATATTGTGCTCATTGCTAGATAGTTGGAATGGATTGGTGATGTTGTTGGTGTTATTCTTAGCAAGGCAATGCAAAGAGAAATCATAGGAGAGACATCAGGTAATGCATTGACCATAAAGAGCAGGGGAAGACAAAAGGAGAGATGAAATAGCCTAGTTAATCACAACAAGTCTAGAAAGGGTAGATCCAAGTCTAGACAGGGAAAAATAGAGTGTTGAAACTTTGGTAAGAGAGGAAATATGAAGAAAGGCTAGATAGATCCAAAGAAGAAAGGATATGGGAAACATGAGACTACTTAGGAAGCTAATGTAGCAAGCAATGTGTTACAAGAAATGATTTGATTCTTGCATTAGATAATATTAGCGATTACTGGGTAATAGATTCATGGGCTTCATGTCATGATACACCCCATAGGAAATTCTTTCATGATTATGTTCAAGGTAATTTTGGACATGTCTTATTGGGGGATGATGACCATGTAAAATTGTTGGAATGCGTAAGGTACAGATTAAGTTAAATAATGGAAATTAATGGCCGCTAAAAGATGTAACACATATTCCTGCTATGAAAATAAATTTGATATAAATAGGGAAATTGGAAGATAGTGGTTGTTTGTTTACATTTGGGAAAACATGGTGGAAGATCACTAAAGGATCATCGGTGACAGAAAATAAGATAGGATATATACGTTGTATTTTATCTCTATAGGTTCCAAATTCTTCACTCAAGGAAATTTCTTCCAGATATGAAGCATGTAAGTTTGGAATTCTGTGAGAACTGTGTTTATGGAAAACATAAGAGAATTAGATTTCTTAGGGTTGGGAAACAAAAGAAAAGTAAAAAGTTAGAGCTTGTGTATACATATGTATGGTTACCAAATTAGGTACAATATCTTGGTGGCTCTTCTTATTATGTTAATTTTATTAATGATGCAACTAGAAAAACTTGGATTTATTGCATTAGACATAAATATGATGTGTTTGCTACTTTTAAGAAGTGGAAATATTTGGTTCAGAAAAAGACAGGGAAAATATTGAAGTGTCTGATGTATGATAATGGAGGTGAATACTGCAGCAAGGATTTGATCGTTACTATTCATACCATGGGATTCATAGAGAGACTATAGGCCCAGGAACACCATGCAAGGTGTATGAGATTGCATGTAGGGTTTCCCTTACAGTTTTGGGTTGATGCTTTAGATACTGCTATTTAGTTAATACATAGAGGGCCTTCAAGTGCTTTGTATGGTGGAATTCCAGAGGAGGCATGGACAAGTAAAAAGGTAAACTAGACTCATTTCCGAGAAGTTTTGGTTGTGAAGCATTTGTCCATAATGATAAAGAAAATAGAACAAAGATTAAGGCTAAATCCAAAAAATGCACCTTTATTGGATACATGGTTGATGATTTTGGTTATCGCTTATGCGATTATGAAAATCACAAAATAATTAGGAGTACATATGTAGTATTGAATGAAAAGGTTATGTACAAAGATCAGTTGTAGGAAAAGAAAGAGAAAAAAGAAAAAACAAAGTACACAGTGCTTGATGAAATCAAAGAAAATGAAGGTCCAAATGTAGTAGTAAATTAAGAACAACAATAGGTACCTCAAACTCCTACAAGTGTAAGAATACCTACTAGGTAAAGTAGACCCCCTGAGCGATTCACTCATTCACTGTATTATATTGATGATCGATTCTAGTGAACTAGAATGTTATGAAGAAGCAATGTAGGTGGAAACTGGAAAGAAGTGGGATCAAGACATGAATGAGGAGATGGACTCATTATTGGTAAGAAACCAAACTTGGGATTTGGTTGAGTTGCCTACAAGTAAAAGAGAATTGCAGAGCAAATGAGTTTACAGGTTGAAGGAAGAAGAAGGAGACCATAAGCAGTACAAGGATAGACTTGTTGTAAAGGGATTTATACAAAATAAAGGTATATACTTTGATGAAATATTTTTTCTTATTGTTAAAATGAATTCAATTAGGACTATTTCAAGTCTAGTGGCAGTAGAAGATTTGCATCTTGAAAAGTTAGATGTAAGAACAACCTTTCTCCATGGGGATTTGGAGGAGGACATTTATATGCAACAACTATGGGGATATGGGGTCGAAGGAAATGAGAATTTTGTTTGCAAATTGAAGAAGAGCTTGTATGGCCCGAAACAAGCTCTAAGACAATGGAATTTGAAATTTGATAAGTTTATGATAGAATAGGGTTATATTAGATGTCATTCTAACCACTTTGTTTATTTAAAGAGGATAGATAATGGAAGATATATTATCTTGTTATTGTATGTGGATGACATGCTTGTTGCGGGATCTAACAAGCATGATATAAATGTGTTAAAAATGAAACGAACTAAATCATTTGTGATGAAGGATTTGGGTGTTGTAAAACAAATCATTGGTATGAGAATAACACGAGATTAAAAAAAAATTGCAAATTGACATTGTCTCAGGGTGAGTACATAGAAAAGGTGTTCGAGAGGTTTAGAATGCAGAATGCAAAACTAGTTAGTACACTTTTAGCTAACCATTTAAAACTAAGCTATGAGATGTGTCCCAAGACACAGGTCAAGATAGTATACATGTCCAACATTCCCTAATCATCAGCAGTTGGCAGCTTGATGTATTCCATGGTGTGCACAAGACCATATATTTCACATACAATGGGAGTTGTGAGTGGGTATATGAATAATCTAGGTAAAGAGAATTGGAGGGAAATACAATGGATTCTCATGTATTTGAGAGGTACCACTTCTCATGCATTATGTTTTGGAGGTTCAAACGTTGTTCTATAAGGATACGTTGATGCAAATATGGCAAGTGAAAAATACAACAGGAGGAGCACCACAGGGTATGTTTTTACTGTAGGTGGAACAACAATAAGTTGGATTTCTAAACTGCAAAAGGTTGTTGCACTTTCAACAACGAAAGGAGAGTATGTTCCTACTACATAGGATAGTAAAGATATGATTCGATTGCATAGGTTAATGGAGGAATTGGGTAAGAAGAAAGAGAATAATAGGTTGTGCAGTGATATCTAGAGTGTCATTCATCTTGTAAAGAACTAAGCCTTCCATTATAAGACTAAACACATACAACTCAAGTACCATTTCATAAGATTTGTTTTGGAATATGAACTATTAAAGTTGGAAAATATACATACTATTTAGAATCTTGCAGACATATTGACAAAGGTAGTAACCATAGAGAAACCGAGTTCCTACTTGGTTTATGTTTCCCTTCAAGAGTCGATGTGAAGATGAGAAATTTGTCAAGTCCAAGGTTCAAAGAATAGCCCAGTAAGTGCAACAACGGTGGATTTGTTGTGACCAGTCCCTAAGTGGGAGGTTGTTGGTTGTGGATCCCAATATTCTTGATTCAGAGATGTTATTAGTCAATCATGTTTGTACCCTAATTTTATTGTACACTCGTCCCAATAGGGGGGTGTGGGAGAGATATCGGCCCCCCATGGGGGTCTGGGGGGACCGTACCCCCCAAATGGGGATCTGAGGGTGAAGCCCCCATAATATTTTTTTGGGATGTTTGTTGGCCAACAGTTTACGGGACCATGGTATTGGGTGTCCCGTGGTATTTTCCCATCCTAGTTTCCCTGTAAATGGAAAACATTGTAATGTGGTTGTGTATTGTAATGTAGCATTGTAAAACGATCTCCGTGATTGTGTGAGAGAGAATGTGAGAGATTCAAGAGGAAGTGCAATGGGTTTTTTGTAGGTTGTATCCCTTCATTTTGAAAGATGCCATAATAAAAATGACTGATAATTTATGTGTGGACGTAGGTCATATTGGGCGAACCATGCTTTATTGGTGTCTCTCTTGTAATGTGTTTATGTGTTTAATATTTGCATCTTATTTATTGTTATTTCTCTACCATCTTGTTTTCTAACAATCGGTATTAGATCCAAAAGGTCTATTTGGCTAGTAAACTCATAGGAAATAAGGGTTCCTGGTTCAATTCAGAGCAATGGTGGAATAAGGAAAGTTTAGGGTCAAGAAATTTAACTACCAAAACTACCAATTATGGAAGATTCAAATGAAGGACTATCTATACTAGAAGGAACTGTTCCTACCGTTGGTTGGAAAAGAAAAACAACCAACGACTATGAAGGACGTTGAATGCATGGAGATTGTTAACAGAAAGGCACTGGGAACAATACGACTATGCTTGGCTTAATCGGTGGATTTTAATATTTCAAAAGAATAGAAAATGGAGGGTGTGATGAGCGCATTAGCTAAGCTCTATGAAAAACCCTCAGGTTCCAAGAAGGTATTTATAATGAAGCATTTATTTAATATGAAGATTTCAAAAGGTGGATCTATTGTTGTCCATTTAAATGAATTTAATACGGTTACTAATCAGCTAAGTTATGTAGGAGTAAAATTTTATGATGAGGTTAGGGATCTTCTAATCTTGCACTCTTTACCAGAAAGATGGAATGTATAGGTCACAACTGTAACTAAATTTGTCTCTGGTTCAAACATTCTTAAATTTGTTAATGTTGTTGGTGGTTATTGTTAGCGAGGAAATGTGAAGGAAAAACATGGGTCAGACATCAGGTAATGCATTGACCATAGAGAGTAGAGGAATACAAAGGGGGAGAGTAACGAGCCCAGGTAATCGTAACAAGTCTATAAAGGGAATATCCAAGTCTAGACTAGGAAAAATAGAGTGCTGGAAATGTGGTAAGAGAGGACATCTGCAGAAAGATTGCAGAGCTCCAAAGAAGAAAGGATACGGGAAACATGAGACTACCCACGAAACTAATGTAGCAAGTGATGTGTTACAAGATGATTTGATTCTTGCATTACATAATACTAGTGATTACTGGGTAGTATATTTAGGGGATTCATGTCAAACTACACCCCATAGGAAATTCTTTCATGATTACATTTCAGGTGATTTTGGACATGTTTTATTGAGGGATGATGAACCATGTAAAATTGTTGGAATGGGCAAGGTACATATTAAGTTAAATAATGGAAATGAGTGGACGTTAAAAAATGTCAAGCATATTCCTATTATGTAAATAAATCTGATCTCAACAGTGTAGTTGGGAGATAGTGCTTGTTTGTTTATGTTTTGAAAAATGTGGTGGAATATCACTAATGGAGCACTAGTAATAACAAAACTAAATAGTATAGGTACATTGTATTTATGTCCTCATAATATTGATTATTCTATCTCTTTAGCTTCCAAAAAACATTTCAACGTTGTGGTATGAGAGGCTTGGCCATATCACTACGCAGGGGATGCATATTCTTCACTCAAGCAAATTGCTTCCATATCTGTAGCAGGTAAGTTTGTAAATCTATGAGAACTTTGTTTATGGAAAACATAAGAGAGTTATATTTATCAGGGTTGGGAAATAAAAGAAGAGTGAAAAGTTAGAGCTTGTACATACAAATGTGTGGGGACAACACAGTTTCTTGTGGTTTTCGTTATTATGTTACTTTTATTGATGATGCAACTAGAAAAAGTTGGGTTTATTGCATTAGACAAAAATTTGATGTGTTTGCTACTTTTAAGAAGTGGAAATTTTTGGTGGAGAATGAGGCAAGGAAAAGATTGATATATCTCATATCTAATAATGGAGGTGAATATTGCAACAAGGGGTTTTATACTTATTGTTCATACCATGGGAGTCACAGAGAGAAGACATTCCCAGGAACACCACAAGAAAATGGTGTTTCAGAAAGGATGAATATGGAGATCATGGATCGTGAAAGGTGTATGATATTGCATGCAAGGTTTCCCTTACAGTTTTTGGGTTGATCCTATATATACTATTGTTTACTTAATAAACAGAGGGGTTTCTAGTGCTTTGGATGGTGGAATTCCATAGGAGCCATGGACAACTAAAAAGGTAAACTACTCATTTATGATAACTTTTGGTTGTGAATAATTTGTCCATATTAATAAAGAAAATAGAACAAATATTGAGGCTAAATCAAAGAAATGAACCTTTATTGGATATGAGGTTGATGATTTTGGTTATCGCTTATGGGATTACGAAAATCACAAAATCATTAGGAGTAGAGATGCACTATTCAATGAAAATGTTATGTACAAAGATCAACTGCAGGGAGGGAAAGAGGAAAAGGAAAACACAGAGTACACGATGCTTAATGAAATCAAAGAAAATAAAGTTCCAAAGGTTCTAGAAAATCAAGAATAGCAGTAGGTACCTCAAAATCCTGCAAGTGTAAGACGATCTAATAGTTTAAGCAGATCCCCTAAGCAATTCTCTCCTTCACTATATTATTTATTGATGGCTTATTCTGGTAAACTAGAATGTTATGAAGAATCAATGTAGGTGGAAACTAGAAAGAAGTGGGAGCAAGGCATGAATGAGGAGATGGACTCATTGGTAAGAAACTAGACTTGGGATTTGGTTGAGTTTCCTATAGGTAAAAGAGCATTGCAGAACAAATAGGTTTACAGGTTGAAGGAAGAAGGAGGCAATAAGCGATACAATAATAGACTTGTTGTAAAGGAGTTTGCACAAAAGAAAGGTATAGACTTTGATGAAATATGCTATCTTGTTTTTAAAATGAATTAAACTAGGACTATTTTATGTCTATTGTGAGTAAAATATTTGCGTCTTGAATAGTTAGATGTAAAAAGGACCTTTCTCCATGGGGATTTGGAGGAAGAGATGTATATGTAGCAACCATATGTGTTTGAGGTCAAAGGAAAGGGGATTTTGGTTTGTAGGTTGAAGAAGAGCTTGGCTTGAAATAAGCTCTAATAGAATGATATTTGGTATTTGATTAGTTAATGACAGAACTAGGTTATAGTAGATGTCATTATGACCATTGTGTTCATTTCAAGAGGCTAGATAATGGAAGATATTGTCTTGTTATTATATGTGGATGATATGCTTCTTGCAAGGTCTAACATTCAAGATATAAATGTAAGCAAAAGGAAACTAGCTAAATCATTTATGATGAAGGATTTGAGTGTTGCAAAGAAAATACTTGATATCAAAATAACAAGAGACATGAAAAATTGCAAATTGACATTGTCTCAGGGTGAGTACATAGAAAAGATGGTCGATAGGTTTAGAATGCAGAATGAAAAACCAGTTAGTACATCTTTGGCAAACCATTTCAAATTAAGTAAGGACGTGTCCTAATACATAGGAGGAGATAGAATACATGTCCAGGGTTCCCTATTCATCAACAATTGGAAACCTGATGTATGCCATGGTGTGCACAAGACCATATATTACACATGCAGTGGGAGTTTTGAGCAGGTATATGAACAATCTAGGTATAGATCATTGGAGGGAATTACGACAAATTCTCAGGTTTTTGAGAGGTACCACTTCTCATGAATGATTTTTTGGAGGTTCATATACTATTCTACAAGGATATGTTGATGAAAATATAAAATGTGATAAAGATGGTAGGAGGAGAACAATAGGGTATGCTTATACTGTAGGTGGAGCAATAGTAAATTGGATTTCAAAACTACAAATGGTTGTTTCACTTTAAAAAAAGGAAGCAGAGTATGTTGTGGCTACATATGATAGTAAATAGATGATTTGGTTGCATAGGTTCATGGAGGAATTGGGTAAGAAGCAGGAGAATAGAAGGTTGTAAAGGGATAGTCAGAGGGCCATTCATCTTGGAAATAAATCATCCATTCATTCTAATACTAAAAACATACAACTCAAGTATTATTTCATAAGATATATTTTGGAATATGAACCGTTAAAGATGGAAAAGCTACATACTAGCCAGAATACCGTAGACATGTTGACAAAGGTAGTAAATAGAGAGAAATTGAGTTCCTGATTGGTTTTTGTTGGCCTTCAAGCATGAAGCTGAAGATTTTTTTTTTCAGGTCCAAGGTTCAGAGCATAGTCTAGCAAGTGCAACAATGGTGGATTTGTTGTGATCAGTCTCCAAGTGGTAGATTATTGGTTGTGGAGCTTAATCGTCCTAATTTAGAGTTTTTATTGTTCAATCATGTTTGTACCCTAGTTTTATTATACACTCATCTTAGGAGGGGGGTTGCAGGGGGAGATTGTCCCCTCGCAGGGATATAGGGGGGGACCGTCCCCCCAAGCTAGAGGGTTCGAGGGCCAGCGGAGCACCGTTGTGGGTTCAGGAGTAGCACCCCCAAGAAAGGGGGTTCAGGGAAGAATCCCCTGAATGAATTTTTTTGGGATGTTTGTTGGCCAACAACTTATGGGACCACGATATTGAGTGACCCGTGGTATTTTCCCATGGTAATTCCCATATAAAGGAAATCCTTGTAATACGGTAGTGTACGAAATCCAAATGGTACATTGAACTTCCATTTGCTACTTACGATAGTTTCCTTTATTTAACAACGATTTTTCTCAACCACTTCCAACTTCTTGTCAGGTATGATGTCGATATAGAACTTTTGTCAACCTTTAGGAAAAACAAGGCTACACACATTTCTAACCATATTCAGGAATGGCGAACGCGAAAGAGGATGGTTAAAGCCACAACCGATCCCTATTTTTTATTAGAATGGTTTTTGAAGTATTTATTTCCTTATATTTAAAAGGACGTTTCTACTTTGGGGGTAACAACTGAGGAGGAAGACATACTAAGAGCCTAACAACTTGATTTAGTTTATGTTTATTATGGAATTCTTTATGAAATTATACCGAACGCACCTAGGTCCAACACTTACTTTGTGAAGTCCAAACCTAGACCACACAATGATGGCATTGTGGGTTCAGTTGAAACACCTATTGTGGAATCCTCAGCAAAACAAATACATGAGCTATTTGTGAAGCAGTCCACAGTAGAGGCTACTAATGATGCCCCACACACTCCCCTCAAAATGTGAATTTTTACAATGCACGATCCAATCAAAAGGGTACTCAGCAACCCAGTGGGAAGAAAAAAAAGGAAAGAAGGGAGAGTGAAATCAAAATAAACCTAAACCCATGATGAATAGTGTTGAGGGGGTGAAAAAGAGAAAAAGAAAGTGAAATACTCATGCAATATTTTTCAGGAAGACCACCTAACCTATCAATGCCCCCTCATGTAGCAAGCTCAAAAGTCGTTAAAGCAACAAACTGTTGTCCTTAAGTATCCATTCCTGAAAGGACAAAATACGACTTTGAGCAATCCTAAGACCATTGGGGGCACTCAAAGTGCTTCCTCTTATTATTAGTTATACATCAATATGGTTCGATCTCATGCCTTATGAAAACCAGAGCTAAAAAATACGAGTCTAATTCATCTAAAAAACACAAACAAGATGTTGAAACAATAACCCCTCTCTCCATTGAGAAGTCAGATAACCCTATGGCTAAGATACCAAAAGGTGTCTTCAAGATGGAATCACACAATCCTAATGCATGGGTCGCTCCAAACTATTTCGTTGTGGAAGATCTAGCCCATAATCCTTGTGCTATGTTTTCCTTGGAAGTGTTACAATGTTTCCCTTCGCAACGAATTTCACTTCTAGATACTATCAGTAGTATGGATTCTATAGGTTTAGTGGCGAAGTTTGACGTATCCGATGTCAAAAATCGCTTACCTTACCAAGTCACTTTGCAAATCGAAGTAGTCCATGGGTCTAAGACCATTGGATGGACAATCATAGACAAAGGCACATTTACGTGTGTGATGGACATATCACGTTGGAAAGCTCTGGGATATCCTGAGTTGGTTCCATAAAACACCTTGCTGACTGCTTTTGATGGAAGGTATTTCCGTCTACACGGTATCTTGCCTTATTTTGATATAGAATTGGAAGGAAAAGTGGTTTCAGTTGAATTCGACGTAGTAGATGATCCATTGGATTATAACTTTACTTTGAGAATAATTTGTACCTACACCATGTGTGCAATCCCATCGTCAGTTTTTCAAGTTCTTAATTCTTCCCTTACGAAGGGAAGATAGTGACTGTTGATCAACTATCTTATACCCAGAAAAATCATATAAAAACATCAAAATCGAATGTTCTATTGATTGATCAGACACAAACAACGAACAAGAGTTTAGGAGTAGGGATGTACACCTCACTTATGGGTACCTTTTATTTTCTTGCTCCTATAAGCTATATCAGAACAATTCGTTTAGGGAAGAACTTCGGTACATCTAGATAGATTTCTTTGATTTCAGATCAGACTAACCTGTGGATTCTACCCTCACAAGTTGAACCTTATGTGCCCCTATCTGCAACAGAAGGGCCTACCTAGCTATATATGTTGTTGTTGTTGATTCCATCTCGACTCCTTCCATCTCATAGGAGTTAAATGAAGCCTATTTTCCCACATGGGAGGTGAACTCGACATACTCTTACAATTTCTTAGACATGGTTTTACCATTAGATGAAGCCATATTGGAAGCCATGATAGGACCTGAGAAAATTCTGAATATTTGCATCACAAGTCTTTTTTTCTACCAAAACTGAGGAGAATAGATAATTCATAGTTTCACATGAGACTGAGTGAAGGTATTGATAATCTTGTGAACCCGCTACCCAAAGAAGAAGTATTTTCCAAGGGGAATATGGCGAACATTTCTAAGACCAAACCAATCAACATTTCCACCAAACTGGGCGTTGTGGAAAATGTATACATCAGAGAAAAGTTTATTCCTGAAGAGATTGCCATTTACACATCCCTTTTAAAGGAATTCTACGACTTCTTTGCTTGGCCATACGAGGAGATGCCAGGCATAGACCTGTCTATTGTTGAACACAAAATAAGGACTTTTCCCAATGTTAAACCTATTCGGAAAAAACTATGTCCCGTTAACCCTCAGAAAGCAACATATGTTAAAGTTGAAGTCGAAAATTTGTTGAAAGATGGGTTCATATACCTACCTCATTGACAAAATGAGTATCTAATCCAGTTCTGGTAGATAATAAAGAAGGAACTAGATGCATTTGTACAAACTTTAGAGATCTAAAAAAGCATGTCCTAAATAAAACTACCCTACACCATTTATTGATAAGATAATTGACATGCGTGCAGGTAGTGAAGTATTTTTCTTTATGGATGGTTTTTCAAGATATAACGAGATCCAAATCAAACCTGAAGACCAACATAAGACCACTTTCATTTGTCCTTAGGGTACTTTCGCGTATAAGAAAATGAGTTTTGGCTTGAAAAATGTTGGAGCTACTTTTCAATGAGAAATGAATTTCTCCTTCCATGTCATTAAGCATATAGTCAAACCCTACCTAGATGATCTTTCGAGACACACACAAAAGATAAAATATCATTCTGATCATCCACATTTAATATTTGAAATATGTTGACACTACAAGATTTGTATAAATGGGTGTTTTGTGTCGAATCGATATGATTATTAGAGTTTATTGTTTCCAACAAAGGCATAAGGTTCGATCCATTAAAATTTGAGGAAATTATCAACCTTCCTCCTCGAACCATTAGACAACTTTAGATTTTACAAGTAAAATCCAATTTTCTCAGATGATTTATAGTCAATTATGGAAATATTAGTAAAGGTTTCATGCATCGGTTTAAGCAAGACACTCCATTTCTTTGGGAAGTCGCACAACTGTCGTTCGAGGCACTTAAAAATGCATTATTGTCAGCTCCTTTTTTGCTCCCTCCAAAGTACACTAAAGACTTTATATTGTATTTGGCTGCATCAGATTCTACAGTTCATGTAGTGCTAGTTCAAGAATATGATTAGCTCCAAGAGCATGTCATCTACTATCTCAACCGAGCTCTTCCAGAGCCTGAACTTCAGTACTCAGACGTCGAGAAGTTGGCATTAGCAATGGCGTACGACATTCAAAGGTTGCGTCACTATATCTTATTATGGACAACCACTTTCATTGCAGAGGTAATCCTTTCCATTATGTTTTATCTCGATGAATAATCGAGGGAAATTCAACAAATGTATCATCATACTCCAAGAGTTTGACCTGGATTTTTCAATCTGCCAAGTCCAAAATTTCCTTGGTGTTTGCAGACCTTATATATGAGTTAGTGACGAAAACACTATGATGGAATATGAATCACTCCCTGATGAACACATCTTCTTAATATCAACCTCAAAACCTTAGTATGAATATTTTTTGATATATCTTCAAACTCTGAAGTGTCCCACGACCTCCCCATGAGAAGAGAGACAAAAGCTATGAATTAACGTGAAAAAATACCTCATCATTGGTGATACACCATATAGAATAGGTGTAGAGTCAATCTTGCATCGATGTCTTACTCACGAAGAGGCATAGTTAGTCCTGAATGATGCCCATGGTGGAGAGTGTGGGGGTCATTTATATGGGTTAGCAACGATCCAGAAGATCTTGTGTGTTTGTTATTTTTGTCCCACCATTTTTAAAGATTGTGTAGAAGTTGTTAATCACTGCCATCCTTGTCAAATTTACACCAAAAATATGTTGTCACATTCTACTCCACTTTTCCCCATGATCACACTAGGACCCTTCAGTAAGTGGGGAGTCGACTTCATGACATGTAACCCAGTTTTGACTAGGGGGCATAAGTATATCATTTTAGTCGTAGACTACTTCACTAAGTGGGTAGAGGCAATTCCTACCTTAAAATATGATGGTGAGACTACAACTTATTTCGTATTTAACCAGATTATCTCCAAATTCAGTATTCCAAAATAGATTGTCACTGATCATGGTAGTCATTTTTAGAATAAAATGATGAATGGATTAACTACTATGATTGGTTTTAAACAAAACCTCTCATCTTCATTCTATCTGCAAGCAAATCGAGAAGTAGAGGTTGTTAAAAAGAATTTGAAAACCATTCTGAAGCGGACCATTAATGCTAGTAGGTCCAATTGGCACATCATGCTTTATCCGATGCTTTGGGCATACCGAACCACATTTAAGATCACTACAGGTTTTTCAAATTTCCAACTCGTTCACGGGGTGGAGGAGGTCACACCGATTGAATGCGAGATTCCATCGTTAAAACTTGTGATACAATTGCTACCCGAGACTTCATCTCTGGAAGAGTGTTCGCTGCATTTAGAACATATAAATGAACAATGCATATATGCACTTACAACAAATGAGGCACATAATAAACAGGTGAAGAGCCAATATGATAAATTAGTTAATCCTAGGATTTTCTTCGAGGGATATCTTGTTTTAATCTATGACCAAGACAAGGAACCCTTGGGGGTAGGGAAATTTAATTCCATGTGACTCGAACCCTACATTTTATCTAAGGTCTTCAAGAAGGGAACATATGAATTAATAGACTACAATGGGAATAAGTTGTTGGATCCTCGAAACAAGCTCTACCTAAAAAAGTATTATGCCTAGGCTACATGATTTTTCTTGTATCATTTGTACAATTTTGTAAATTGTCATATTTTTACTGTTTTTATGTAATCATGGTTGTGTTTTAGATGTCTACCAAGACATTCATAGGATTTTCTGATGGTGCAAGCCATCACACTTGCAATCTTTCCTCAGTCGCTTGGGTTAAATATTCACCTACAGGACATCTAGTTGCCTTAGGAGGTGCTTGTTTAGGCCATTCCACTAACAATATAGATGAATATAGAGCCATCATTGAGATTCTATGAGATGCTACTTCACACAATATCTCATGTATTGAGGTTAGAATCGATTTCGAATTAGTTGTACCTCAGCTCAATGTTGTTTACCAAGTGAGGAATCCAAGTGAGGAAGGCACATTTACGTGTGTGATGGACATATCACGTTGGAAAGCTCTGGGATATCCTGAGTTGGTTCCATAAAACACCTTGCTGACTGCTTTTGATGGAAGGTATTTCCGTCTGCATGGTATCTTGCCTTATTTTGATATAGAATTGGAAGGAAAAGTGGTTTCAGTTGAAGTCGACGTAGTAGATGATCCATTGGATTATAACTTTATTTTGAGAATAATTTGTACCTACACCATGTGTGCAATCCCACCATCAGTTTTTCTAGTTCTTAATTCTTCCCTTATGAAGGGAAGATAGTGACTGTTGATCAACTATCTTATACCCAGAAAAATCATATAAAAACATTGGAATCGAATGTTCTATTGATTGATCAGACATAGACAATGAACGAGAGTTTAGGAGTAGGGATGTACACCTCACTTATGGGTACCTTTTATTTTCCTGCTCCTATAAGCTATATCAGAACAATTAGTTTAGGGAAGAACTTCGGTACATCTGGAGAGATTTCTTCAATTTCAGATCGGACTAACCTGTGGATTCTACCCTCACAATTTGAACCTTATGTGCCCCTATCTGCAACAGAAGGGCCTACCAAGCTATATATGATGTTGTTGTTGATTCCATCTCGACTCCTTCCATCTCATAGGAGTCAGATGAAGCCTATTTTCCTGCATGGGCGGTGAACTTGACATACTCTTACGATTTATTAAGCATGGTTTTACCATCAGATGAAGCCATATTGGAAGCCATGATAGGACTTGAGAAAATTGTGAATATTTGCATCACAAGTCTTTTTTTCTTCCAAAACTGAGGAGAATAGAGCATTCATAGTTTCACGTGAGACTGAGTGAAGGTATTGATTATCTTGTGAACCCACTACCCAAAGAAGAAGTATTTTCCAAGGGGAATATGGCGAACATTTCTAAGACCAAACCAATCAACATTTCCACCAAACTGGGCGTTGTGGAAAATGTATACATCAAAGAAAAGTTTTCGCCTGAAGAGATTGCCATTTACACATCCCTTTTAAAGGAATTCTACAACATATTTGCCTGGCCATACGAGGAGATGCCAGGCATAGACCCATCTATTGTTGAACATAAAATAAGGACTTTTCCCAATGTTAAACGTGTTCGAAAAAAACTACGTCCTGTTAACCCTCAGAAAGCAGCATCTGTTAAAGCTGAAGTCGAAAATTTGTTGAAAGATGGGTTCATATACCTACCTCATTGACAAAATGAGTATTTAATCCAGTTCTAGTAGATAAGAAACAAGGAACCATATGTGTTTGTACAGACTTTAGAGATTTAAAAAAGCATGTCCTAAATAAAACTACCCTACACCATTTATTGATAAGATAATTGACATGCGTGCAAGTAGTGAAGTATTTTTCCTTATGGATGGTTTTTCAGGATATAACGAGATCCAAATCAAACCTGAAGACCAACATAAGACCGTTTTCATTTGTCCTTAGGGTACTTTCGCATATAAGAAAATGAGTTTTGGATTGAAAAATGTTGGAGCTACTTTTCAATGAGCAATGAATTTCTCCTTCCATGTCATTAAGCATATAGTCAAACCCTACCTAGATGATCTTTCGAGACACACACAAAAGATAAAATATCATTCGGATCATCCACATTTAATATTTGAAATATGTTGACACTACAAGATTCGTATAAATGGGTCTTTTGTGTCAAATCGATACGATTATTAGAGTTTATTGTTTCCAACAAAGGCATAAGGTTTGATCCATTAAAATTTGAGGAAATTATCAACCTTCCTCCTCGAACCATTAGACAAATTCATATTTTACAGGTAAAATCCAATTTTCTCAGATGATTTATAGTCAATTATGGAAATATTAGTAAAGGTTTCATGCATCTGTTTAAGCAAGACACTCCATTTCTTTGGGAAGTCGCACAACCGTCGTTCAAGGCACTTAAAAATGCATTATTGTCAGCTCCTTTTTTGCGCTCTCCAAAGTACACTAAAGACTTTATATTGTATCTGGCTGCATCATATTCTATAGTTCATGTAGTGCTAGTTCAAGAATATGATTAGCTCCAAGAGCATGTCATCTACTATCTCAACCGAGCTCTTCCAGATCCTGAACTTCAGTACTCAAACGTCGAGAAGTTGGCATTAGCAGCGGTGTACGACGTTCAAAGGTTGCGTCACTATATCTTATTATGGACAACCACTTTCATTACAGAGGTAATCCTTTCCATCATGTTTTATCCCGACGAATAATCGAGGGAAAATTCAACAAATGTATCATCATACTCCAAGAGTTGGACCTGGATTTTTCAATCTGCCAAGTCCAAAATGTCCGTGGTGTTTGCAGAGCTTATATGGGTTCCCTAGTGATGAAAACACTATGATGGAATATGAATCACTCCCTGATGAACACATCTTCTTAATATCAACCTCAGAACCTTAGTATGAATATTTTTTGATATATCTTCAAACTCTGAAGTGTCCCACGAGCTCCCCATGAGAAGAGAGACAAAAGCTACGAATTAACGTGAAAAAATACCTCATCATCGGTGATACACTATATAGAATAGGGGTAGAGTCAATCTTACGTCGATGTCTTACTCACGAAGAGGCATAGTTAGTTCTGAATGATGCCCATGGTGGAGCGTGTGGGGGTCATTTATATGGGTTAGCAACGATCCAGAAGATCTTGTGTGCTCATTATTTTTGTCCCACCATCTTTAAAGATTGTGTGGAAGTTGTTAATCACTATCATCCTTGTAAAATTTACACCAAAAAGATGTTGTCACATTCTACTCCACTTTTCCCCATGATCACACTAGGACCCTTCACTAAGTGGTGCGTGGACTTCATGACATGTAACCCAGTTTTGACTAGGGGGCATAAGTATATCATTTTCGTCGTAGACTACTTCACTAAGTGGGTAGAGGCAATTCCTACCTTAAAATATGATGGTGAGACTACAACTTATTTCATATTTAACCAGATTATCTCCAGATTCGGTATTCCAGAACATATTGTCACTGATCATGGCAGTCATTTTCAGAACAAAATGATGAATGGATTAACTACTATGATTGGTTTTAAACAAAACCTCTCATCTTCATTCTATCTGCAAGCGAATCGAGAAGTAGAGGTTGTTAAAAAGAATTTGAAAACCATTATGAAGCGGACCATTAATGCTAGTAGGTCCAATTGACATATCATTCTTTATCCGATGCTTTGGGCATACCAAACCACATTTAAGATCACTACAGGTTTTTCAAATTTCCACCTCGTTCACGGGGTGGAGGAGGTCACACCGATTGAATGCGAGATTCCATCGTTAAAACTTGTGATACAATTGCTACCTGACACTTCATCTCTAGAAGAGTGTTTGCTGCATTTAGAACATCTAGATGAACAATGCACATATGCACTTACAACAAATGAGGCACATAAGAAACAGGCGAAGAGCCAATATGATAAATCAGTTAAACCTAGGATTTTCTTCGAGGGAGATCTTGTTTTAGTCTACGACCAAGACAAGGAATTAGGGGTAGGGAAATTTAAGTCCATGTGGCTCGAACCCTACATTTTATCTAAGGTCTTGAAGAAGGGAACATATGAATTAATAGACTACAATGGGAATAAGTTGTTGGATCCTCGAAACAGGCTCTACCTGAAAAAGTATTATGCCTAGGCTACATGCTTTTTCTTGTATGTTTGTACAATTTTGTAAATTGTCATATTTTTACTGTTTCTTATGTAATCATGGTTGTGTTTTAGATGCCTACCAAGATATTCATAGGATTTTCTGATGGCGCAAGCCATCACACTTGTAATCTTTCCTCAGTCGCTTGGGTTAAATATTCACCTACATGACATCTAGTTGCCTCAAGAGGTGCTTGTTTAGGCCATTCCACTAACAATATAGATGAATATAGAGCCATCATTGAGATGCTATGAGATGCTACTTCACACAATATCTCATGTATTGAGGTTATACTCGACTCCGAATTAGTTGTATCTCAGCTCAATGTTGTTTACCAAGTGAGGAATCCATATTTGCTTCATTAGTTTTTAATAATTAGGTTACTTGAAAGAAATTTTGATTACATTACATACAATAATATTTCAAGACATCAAAACACATTAATTGATGCATATGCAAATTATATTCTCAATTTGCATTTGTCTCATACACTATGAAAAATAATTAGACATACAAACATAATTACATGTAAATACAAGTCACCATATGTATATATGTACAAAATAGGTCCATAACATCGAGTCTAGATCCAAATATCGAGTCATAAGTACATAAAAAATACAAAAACTAAGATCACAATCCCTCATGATGCTAAAAATCTAGGGAGAATTTGGATCCTCATCCGCCTCTGCTACAAGCTCTCGGTAACAAAGGAAAGCTCTAGACACCTTCCAGAGCATCCTTAACCATGCAGGGGGAACCCCCACTACATGCTCCTTCATGTCAATCGATATCCAATCCATCTCGAGGGTAGGGACGTCGTGATTTAGCCGAGCCATTTTTCCCTCAATTGTCTTAAGCATGGCACCAGCTCCACCCCCATTAGTAGGTTGTACAAAAGTCCTCGAATGCCCATCCGTTCGTAAAAGTCCAATATCTGCATCAAACATTATTACTAGATTTAGATTCATAAGATATGGATATGTGTACATACTTATTTACAAAAAATTCATGAAACTAAATATATGAAAAAAAAAGTATGCCCACCTAGATTCCCCATGCTTCACCAGGAGGAAACATGAGCTCGGGATCACATCGGAAGTCTAGTCCTATGTAAGGAAAATACTCAATAGCCGACACCTGCCGAATCCACCATAAGTGAAATATCTAAGTCCTCGTGCTCTTGTTCACACCACTCAAGCACCATCTCTGCAAATTTCCAATTATTTTGGGTCAATAATTACTTTTTATGCCCATCCCGCAGCATACGCGTGTGCAGTGTTTGGAAAAATGCGTACCATATGTGAGTAGTAGCCTAGAAATTCGTCTATTTTTTTATGAATAAGTGAGTTCATAAGCTAATACCCGCGTATACCATTTTGCATCTTTTATAACCCGTCAAAACATAAGAAATTGCAGGTAAAACATGAAATAAATGGCATGAAAATGAAGAGGAGAGAGAGAAGATCTACAAGCAACTTGCGGTTTCGAAAATAGTCCGCCAGATCGATCACACTAAGAAAATGAAGATCTAGGTCTCCTTTTCTTCACTCCAAGGTAAAAATGCAAATAACTTAGTTTTTTAACAAAAGTTACTATTTATGGTAAAATATTTCAAATTTTACCGACTTTATATAGTTTCTTTTTCGATTTTAAACCCTATAACTAATGTTATTTGATTTTTTCCCTATATTTGGATGACTAAAATATTTTTGAGGATGGAAAATTGCATATTATGTCACGACATATAGGAAAGGATATTGTCATACTGCACATTGCATCGATAGTTGAAGACGTTTTTAGGCATAGGATCCACTTTTATCCATGGACTGTGATTTGTAACCTCCTAGTACTCTTCAATGGTCGTTGTTCTTCCATGGACTAAAGCCTACCTAACATCGGTCACCGTAGTTACAACCTATACTATAATTATGGTTCCCATGCTACACGTTGCTAGGTCTTATCTATTTATGAAATTGTATATGTAATGGTTACTTCTAAGTAATTTGGTCTATTTTATAATCACCATGAGACTGAATACACATAACACTAGAAACTAATGGTTGGCAATTTCCTGTTGATCCAAAATGAAATCGAACAGATTTGCTTGCAGGTAACGTTGAATATTAATTGGTAGGTACCATGATGCATTCTTGGCCCATGGAATTTTAGTTAATTTTTACAAATGTGAACTATAACCAAGTGCCTAAAAAGAAAAATTCCAGTGCAGTACATCTAACACATTTTGTGATTAGAGGTAGGGTTTTGAATGGGAAATAGTGCTCCAATCTCCACCATCCACCCAAACCAAATGGCTCATATTGTATGATACATTTTTCAAGTGTTTTTTCCCTTCTCTAAGTTTCATTTGGTCAAGTCAAATTGGAGAAGAGGGAACTCATCTCTTCATGGTTTTGCATAGAAATAAACTGCCAAAGCTCAACACTTCTCCCTCGTTCCTCTGCTTATTGATGATAAGCATTAAAATCATTAAAAAAATATGGGGAAACTTTAGAGGCACCCAAGAAGTACAAAAATATTACCTTGGAATTGTTATTTAAATATGAGAGCTTAAATAGTTGCTTGAAATGATCTAGACCTAGTAGTTGAACTTATGCATCACATTTTGAACTTTCCTTAATTAATAAGTCTATAGGCCTTTATTACTTTATTATAAGTTCCAACTAGAAAAATTATGGGGAGAAATATTCAAGACTAACCCTCATTTTCATTGCAAAGATCAAGCTAAGATTCAGTTGTCAAAGCATAGATGTCATGTGGTGAGAGTTGAGAAGTATGTTGAAAAATATACAATCAATTACTTACTTCAATTTATTATATGGCTTGAAGATAGATAAGATGGATCATAAATGTGAATTCCTCTTTTTTCCTCCAAAATTACAATTTATAAGAAATTTATAAAACCCTAACAAACAAAACAGTAAGCAAAGATGTTGAAGATAACACGCCATTCAATCCTAAACGAGAAGAGATTGTGAATTCTTATTCTACAAATTTAAAAACTACTTACCTTTAGGATGATATTTTTCTACAAATTCGTTCTCCATAACACATTCGAACATTCATGCGATGCTTCCTTCATTAGTCAAAACTAGTGGGATGAATTTTGCAATGAGTTAATCAATTTATCCATTTGCTTTGCGTTTTTGTGACTATTTCAAGTCCTAACCATGAACCAAAAAAATGTGCAAAAAATTTCCCTCCATGCTAGTATTTTCCATATGAGTTATCGCGCAAGTCTAGGGGTTGAATCACTTCCCTGCTTCGAAATCCTCATAACTAGCAGGCCAAGCTAATTAGTATTGATAACCTAACCTAAAACGATGGAGGATTATCAGACTATATTGTAATGTTATATGTTTTATATTTAGTCTATATTCTTGATACTGGTCGACTGTGAGATCTCTCCAAAGTTGATAACCCACTTGATAGATTGTTCAAATGAGAATTCCCGTGAGTTTAGATCAAGGAATTATTACTGGAAAGGAATGGAGGAGGAACCCTCCCTTTTTTAGACTATCCCAAGCGGCTAAATCGTTCACTGAAGGCACGCTAAAAGGAAATTTTCGGGGATGTTTTAAAGTATTATATCATCTATGCAAAACATGTTTTCCTGCATTAAGAGCTGATTACATCCTATTCCCATAGGTTTTACTAATTGAGTTGTGGTATAAAAAAATTCATGAATATTAATGTTTTGTTAAATGTTATTTGCTAGCTTAGGGTTTATGCTTTTTCATGATAGGGTGAAAGTTTTAAATCTTCTCTTGTTCTGTTGAAGTTCAACTTCTAGGTCCTATGGAATTATTAATTAAGGGCCTGATCATTTACGCAATTCCATCTTCTCCATAAAATTTTCTTTTTCACTGGAGTGTTTTGTTGTTCTTGAGATATGTGTGAAAGGTTAACATATTCACACTCAGTCATCTCTATCACCAAAGGTTCAACATTTTAATTCTAGGTTAGGGACCACCCACGATATCCACTCTTGACTGCTTTGTTTACTGCTTTCACATAATATGTTGATGGAACTTCATTCATCTTGTTCTTATATCTAGGCAGTAATGTTTCCAAAAACCATTTTTTCATAAGGTTGTTTTTACCTACATCACTATGTTTTTGTCCATTCTTTAATTTTTAAATTATATAGTTGGACACTCTAATCTTGTTCTTTCTTCAGGTTTTAATTTTCATCGTTTACTTCACTATCATCTCTTAAAAAAGTAAATCCTTTTCTGAATCTACTTCTCAATTGTTTCTAGTCTTGAAAGTAGTATAGTGGAAAATTTTGATGGAAAACGTGTGGAATGTGTGAACACCTTAATCTATTGGGAATATTCATGTTTCCTTCTGGAAATCCAAAAAGATATTTTTGAATTCCTAATTTTATCTTAATTTCCATATACACTGAATGTAGGAAACATCTGCCTCTCCACAATGCCTGCCATACTGTTTCCTATCTGAGAGTGTCTTTAGACTTTTAGATTACCTTGGTTGATTGGTAGATGTATCCTTTAACATGATTGAGCAACAACATGACACCATCAGCCTTGGCAAGTTGATGAACAATAGAAATTGGGTTGCTAGAGATAAGCTATTATGTCTCCTTGGACCAAATGGAGCTATGAAAATGACTACAATCAACTGCCTTACTCTAATTACTCCAATCATAGCTAGTGATGGTAATTTTATCTTACCTGATACTTTCCCCCCCGATCTTTAGCTTTCATTTTATCATCATGGATTACACATCAAATTTTATTGATCATAGCTTGCCAAAGAAATAGTCAGTCTCATATGATCTGAGTCATAAATTATCATCATAATTTTCTGGTATGTTACCTTGCTCTGATAATGATTTATATTATTTCTTGGTTCATATGACTATTTTAAGTTCTCATCATAAGCCTAAAAGTATTTCACATTGAATTCAGTCTCTAGTAAAAACGTTTAATATCATATTTTCCCGTTCTTGAATTTGAGTTCCACTTAATGGAATGACTGGCTTAAACATTCATCTGAGTTTCATCGATGTATTGGTTAATCATTTATGGCATTGATCTATGGGAATTATATCAAAATCAATAGTGGAATGGAAAAAAATCAAATTCTAATGGGAGTCCATCCTTAGGTAGAGTCCTTTCATACTAACATCAAAATAAATGAGATGCAGTTATTGCTCAAGAGCTTATGAATTTGTATAGAGCTTCATATATTTGTGCATAGTCACTGCAATATCAAGTGTTCTAATTTGCATTTAGTCTGTACTTTGATATTTTGTGGGATGCTCTATCAGCTCAAGAACATTTATATATATTTGTGAGCATCAAAGGAACACCAAGAACTCACATTAAACCTGTATGTTCCTAATGGCTTTAGCTTTCTCAGAAATTGAAGTTTCTTGTTTATTTGTGCAATTGATAGCTTTTCACCATGTCTCCAAGGTTGAATCTTTTATAAAATCACCATGAAAATGATGAGGAAAATTTGTTTCTTATTCTGCAGGATTCAGAAAACTTGTTATCACAAGTAAATCTATTAGAAGTAGCTCATATGTAGGCTAGCAACTAGAGTGGAGGAATGGAGCGCATCCTTAGTGTGGCAATAGCCCTTATAGGAGATCCTAAAGTGGTTTTCTTAGATGAACTGGTATTTGTAATCATATTCCACTCCGCTTACAACGATAAAAAAATCATTTGAATTCTTTGGATTTGTTTATTTACTAAACTACAATTTTTTCCCTAGGCTTCTTATGTGTGCATATCTAGTTAAGGAAATTGTGCACATATTCTTTATTTTATTGCAAGTTATTAATATACTTGGATAAGTTTCTTCATGTATGTTTAGATTCCTTAATAATTAACTTGATTAGGATCAATTGTAAGCCAAGTTATGCAAGTCATTGACACCTCAGTTCTATAAATCCATGTTTAGATTCCTTAATAATTAACTTGATTGAGATCAATTGTAAGCTAAGTTATGCAATTCATTGACACCTCAGTTCTATAAATGCAGAGGTCAATGCAGTTTTTGCACATGATGATTACCAAGAAATTGACCTAGTGGCCACCAATTAGGAATTTCACCAATTACCACTAAAATATATTAAACCTACTTCACCTTGTAGCATGGCATATGATGACAAGAAACTTAAAAATTTGGTTTTTAAACAAAGAGTATATATTATATGTGCATATTTTCCTCCATTCCACTATCAATATTAGAGAAAGTTAGAGTGCATATATTTTCTTCCAGACTATCTTGGATGGAGACTAAATTGTCTAACACTATCTGCATTTGTCCTCATACACCTATCTACTCAGTTTTAGCTTCCTCGTCATTTGATTAGTTATTTTAACCAGAGCCCCATATAAATTTACCCATGCTTTTCATTCCCGATTGTATTCCATTTAACTCTCTACTTATTTTTTTATTAAAATTTAAAATTTAACTTGAACAAATTAATGTTGTAAGGAAAATGATTTTGAGCATATTGAACTGTAAAGTATTTGGTTTATAACTACTTGCTTCATATGATTCTTGATTTATGAGATGAAAGATCCATATTATTCAACGAAAAAATAGAAAAAACCTTTAACGCACATTCATTAAGGATCTACATAACACAACAAAGATTTATTCTTTTGTTTGTATTCATTAATATATATTTGTACAGACTGTTGGCATGGACCCTATCATTGAGGGTGCTAAGAAGGGTCGGTCCATAGTGTTAACAACTTACTCAATGGAAGAAGCTAATATACTTAGTGATAGAATAACCATGATGGCTAGGGGGAAGCTACGATGCATTGGTACTTCATTTCAGTTGAAATCTCGCTTTGGGTCTGGCTTTGTTGTAAATGTAAGTGTGAAAAATGAAAGAACTGGAAATAATATCTTGGGAAATGGGAGTGATTCTTTACAAAGAGAAGGTAGTGGCCATTGGGGTGAGACAATGAAACATTTCTTTAAAGAATAAGTACATCCATACTCTAATATGTTCCTCCCTAAAACAATGCTAATTCAAAATATATTTGGTCAAACTTACTTGGAAGCGTTTGAATGTATAACCAAAGCAAGAGAACAAAGCCTACGTAAACTTTTGTCATTCCTAGTGAAAAAGAGGAACAATTGAGGGTATATATTTCTAAATGATCCAGATATTACTATTTATTTTATTGTTTCTTTTTCTTTTACTATATCAAGTTGAAGATATTTTTGTTTAAGAATGCCAACATACTATATTTTTTGATTAAGAGACAAGTGTTGAAGAATGCCAACATACTATATTTATTTACCTTCAAGTCGTACTCTTTTGCAGAGCGTTTATCCACTAGGGATCCTCCCGATTTTTTAACGATACGATGCTATTTTTTTTTCATTTTTACTTTAGGGAATAAATTCCCTAGGCACTTTAATTTTATTGTTCGCATTTATAGTATTTTGGGTCATTAGTGTAGATCAATCAGATCTCTTTATTTGTCTTTCTTCTAGTAATAGCCCATTGGGTAATCCATATAATGGATGGATGAATAAATAAATTATTCATTGACTAATGAAATCACTTTATCAACAATGATGGTATGAACTAGAAAAGTTTGCGTTCGGAGAAAAAATGTCACCTTTCATGACAAAATTGTATTGAATGGAGAAAAATTTAAGCAATTATTCCACATCATCATTTAAACAGCATCGATCGTGCATAGAAATACCAACCACATATATATTGGATTCCACATGTACATTGAATGTTGTTCCGAAGGTTGGACATAGAAATAAAATGCATCACTGATATAACTTGAAATAAATATATTTAAATACATCAATATATTCAGGCAATGAAAGAATGGATATTTCATTAAATATAATATAGTTTAGAACTGAAATAATTTCCCATGCTCATTGTTGACCTAATTGAAAACACATAGAAAAAATGAGTGCAGAGAGATATAGGGTGGACTAAAAACGATAATTGTAAACATAACTGTCTAAATTATGAAGAGTACTAATTTTGCGACTTGTGAATCAAAGAGTTAAATAACTAAGCTACTGAAGAGAGTTGATACAACAACAAAAAAAAAGAGAGTTGATACAACAACAAAAAAATGGTTGGAAGAGGTTTGTGTTCAAATGGAAACCATGACCAAATTCAAAATACCAGAAAAAAAAATAAAAAAGAGATAACTTGGGTGCATGGTCTAAAGAAATGGAAACAATATTCAAAAGAGTAATAGGAATAAAAACATATTGTGCTCATTATGATAAATCAACATTTTTAAAAGAGAAGGGTAGAGTATGGCTCCGTGCATTCCTTTGGCAAGTGCTTTCTACATGAATTGAAATTGCAAGGTTATGATATAGTTGGGTATGATCTCTGGGTGTGAATTGGATTGCCAAAAGGAATGTGACCTTCTATTGATTTTTGTACTTGGTCTTTTTGAAGTTTGTATGTATCATTGAGTAGTTTTATTTGGCTTATGTTTATAGATATAATGACTAGTTTTTAAGTTAACAACACTCTTTGTTAAGGTGAATTTTAAGATGTAGAGAAGAAAGATGGGTAAGTACTATACATTGTAATAGAGTTATAGATAGTATCTCAACTTCACAAGATGTTATATTCTAATATGGATTTCTAGTGATGGTGACAAGTTATAATTATTAATTATTAAGTTTTTATTTTTATTTTAACAACTCATTATTGGATTATTTCATGTTGTAAGGAGCATCCACTTTCTACTCGTCATGGACATGTTTTTTTGTAAGTCGTGCATAGAAGGTGCTTGTGCTGGGAAGAAACATGTGCGAAAGTGTAGTGGGCGTTGGTTAAATGACAATAAGGGAACCATTGGATTCTTGTGGGAAATGCCAAGGTTTCACTTAGTGGCCATTGTAATATTTTGAAAACTCATCAATGTAGATGATTTTCATGAAAATTATGGAGACAGTTTTTGCCATAGACCAATATTACTCCATTAGTGGATATTCCGTTGGAAAATCATATATATTGTATTAGTTGACATTTTATATAATATGATTTACATGGTTGAAATTTTATATGTGTATACTTGATATTATTTAGTGTTGTAATAAACTAATGTGAATTTGCATGATTCACATATATTCATATTAGATGAGCATAAATATGGTATGACATTTTTTAATCTAGTCATAATATTATACCAATTAATTTATATTGATTAATAATGAACACAAATAAAATGAACAAACAATTAAATTATTCGTTTATATTGATTAATAATGAAAGAAAATGAAATGAATATAAAACTACTAAATTAGTCATGTATATAATGAACATAAAACTACTAAATATAGATAAATGTTTGCTACAAATGATAGATTTGTGACTAAAATTCACATAATCTTATAGCACGACTAAGTTTTAGTCGTAGTTAGCTTAGTCATTAATATGTTTCCTTAATTGATCATCTAGTAGTTTATTTAGTTGTATATTTGGTCATTAATTGCGGCAATCAATGACTTAATATATGACTAAGTAAAGAAACCAATTAATGACTAAGTTAAATAAGACTAAGTTAGTTGAGCTATAAGAAACTGGAAATTATCTATCATTAGTCACCAACTCAAAAATACTCATTTAAATGTGAATTTTAGTCACTAATTTCTCATTTCGTACTAGTGGATGTGATTTTACGGCATCTAATGCTATCTCAACACTAGTAGTCTTTTCATATGGTACGGGATTCAACTTTGCTAGCATGTTCTTAATAATGACCCATATTTCAAACTCATTTCTCAATCTATCGAAAACTGCATCCGCACTTATAACTCCTTATAGGACATCAAACTATACCACTACATTTCTCTTTTACATCAGTGTTTCCTTATACTCTTCTTTATTATACATTTCCCCATCATCATCCCATGGATGTGGCAGGACTAACTTGATGGAATCATTGAAGATAGATTTAAAGGAAGACACTCCTTCAATGAGGCCTTCATTCTGATATGATTTTTCTTCACCAATGTTTGTTTTGTGATCATCTGATTTTCCAGCTTTATTAAATGGGTTCTATTTTCAATCTATAGCTCTTCTAATTGATTTTTTGTTTTGATATTCAAGTAGCCAGTGACATCGGTTTCTTGCTCTTGCATGTTCCCAAGCTCTTTCTCTACTCCCTGTATTTCTTCCTGAACTGTTTGGTCCATCTCCAATTCATCTTGGATGACATCACAATGATCCCATTTATTGAGAAACTCCTAAGCTATCTTCTCCCACAACACTTGTATGGTTTTTCTCAATAGTTCTTCTCCTTGTACATCCAACTGTAGCTTGGTGACTTAACTCTTTAGATCATGTCTTTTAGTTTCCAACTCCTCAATTGAATATTCTTTATCATCTAATTCTTTTTCCAACTCTGCAATCTTGTTGTTTTTGTATTCAAATCATCCTCCATTTCCTTAATTCTATTATCCTTGTTATTTGTTTTCTGAATCGGAATATATTCTTGCATTTCTTCTATTGTTGTATCTATGGTAGTTTTATTTTCAAACTCATTTGGGGTTTGTTTTGTCTCCCCTGTAGGCTGAATAATCTCTTTTATGTTAGGGCATGATGCTTGATGGATAAGCTCAATAAACAATGATGTCCACTGCATTTTTAAGGCATAAATTTGTACTTATAATTCATGCCTCTTAAATTCATACTCTTATTCTTTCTTTTGGTACCGTCTCATGCTTTCATACATATTCTCTTTTTCTTCTTGCACTTTCAACATTTTCAAGGGTTGGAACTGGTTCTTCCCATGGATTTTCATTTGCTTTCAAATGTGTGAAATTTCATTATCTTTCTATTGCAATAGAGATTTGGAGGCATGGGACAATTCTATTGGATCCACCCCTAAGGATATATTTTTGTTCTCTAACTCCTTAATAGTCACTTATTTTTCTTTGATAGTTACTTTTTTCTCCTTTAATAGTTGTTCAAACTCGTGCAGTGTTGTTCTCAATTTCCTTTCAGCAACAACGAATTGCACTACCTCTTTACACATCATATCGCTAGATTGTCTATAGAAATCTACTTTATCTGTCTTTTCACCCTGTTTGAAGTCTACTTCATACTCATTTTCTCTCTAGTCACTGAAGGCATAGGCATTTTATGCTCCAAAACTGGCATTCTTAGAGTATAATTTTTGTGATTTTCCACAGTAAAAAAACCTCTTATTTGATGTTACCACATGATTCTTAATGTATTTGAACAAGTCTACTCTTTTTTCTCTTATATTCAAATATCAATTCTACATAGTTGATTTCACTAACACTAGACCAACAGAAGGTGAGGCCCGTAGAGCCTAAGGCACTATAAAATCAATGGAGGGCTAATGGGTGAAGGTGATTGGTGACACATCTCTTTTAACTAGTGGCTACTCCAACAAATCAACCAACTCCTTTGGGATCTCATCACTCCCTTATTTTTTTACTAGTGCTTTCTCTGCACCCTCTCCTTCTTTTGTTCTGGACTTTTTATTTTGGGGTCCCTGCTCAACTACATCAAGTTCTATATCCGTCTGGAGCTCTTCGACTCCTATTTTCTACCCTATCTGTGAATTGGTGATATCCTGCCCTCTCGTATTATTCTGAACTTCGAGAGCTTGCTCTCAACTCTCCATATTTGCAATTATTTCCCATTTGGGTTAGGGAATATAATCATAGGGAGAATTTTTGTTTGAAATCCTAAGCTTGGAGATAATTTGTTCTAGATCATAAGGTCCACTCTCTGAATTTCCCAAATTTAGTTGTTGTAGAAACTCCTCCATACATTGTAGGGCATTCAATCCTTTTCTTAGAAAAATTCCCATCTCTTTGCGTAACAAAAAGGTTCTTTGGTGTTTGAAATGTATAAAATGCATCTGGTTAGCAATGAACCTTTCCCTAGTGTATTCCATGGAGAACACCCTTGGTGTGAGGAAGGCTAGTAGCTTGTATAAATATTTTTCAAAATCATATATCCTCAAAACATTATATTCCTCAATGAGGAATCAACCTCCTACCCTTACATCAGGACTCAACTGTATGAGCTTTTTATTCTTTGGGAACATTCTCGGTGGTGAGAAATCATGCATCAAGGTGTATGTGGTGTCCATGACTTTGTTTGTAAACTCTATGTAATTAATTTTTTTAGGATTTATCAACATCAGGTCACTCCACTCATAAACATGTAAGTGATTTCCAACTTCATTTCTGATATTCAAATTTAGGATTTTATAACGCTCATAATTTTGGTTGAGGAACATGTAAAACATGTAGGAAGGGTATTTGAATTGCTTCACATCAAGGACCTCTTCTAATTGGGTATGGATTACTTGGGCCAGGTAACTACATAGGTCAAATTTTAGAGGAATAACTCTAATGTCAAGGAGTAGGAAAATTAGGAAACCTAGGATAGTGTTATCCATAGTACCATCACTATCATACCCTAATATAATGCAGATTATGGATATGGATCTCTTGGAATTTTCAAAGAACAACGCCACTTCATAAGGGGAAGGAGAGGTGGGGATTGTAATCCCCCTTTCCAAGTGTTGAGATAAACAATGGATTCTTTAAGAGGGTCTTAATAACTGGTAAGATGTGCCTGGTTTTTTCTCATGGAGGGCTTTTAGAGATGGGAGATAAGAAAGATACAACATTTTTTTATATCCTCTATGTTTATAATGCACAAGGTTCTCAAATATTCTGAGGACAATATGGTATGTTTACTAGGTGAATACCTAATGGATCACTAGGTGACAAACTCTAGGAAATACACAGTATGGGGGCATATGGCTCAGGCTAAATTGGTCTCCTAAAGATGACAAGGGTCTTGGCCATTAATGGTTTGAGCTCGAGCCTCTCAGATGGTGTTATTTAGGTCAAAGGAAGTGACCATAGTATAAAAATATCAGCGTCATGGTGATATATATATATATCCTGATAATTTGGGCTTATGAGGCTTAACTTCGGATGAGGATGCCATTGTAGGTAAATTTTGGTGGGATTGGTGGGTTATGAACATGGATTATAGGGTGAGCAAAAGGTAAAATCTCTTTTACAGTTTATATCAAGGTAAAACAGAAAAGTCTTAGCATAGTAATTAGCCAGAGGGTAAAATCTCACCAGTGTGCTGCCACTTATGTGCACAGGTGTTGACTGGATTGGTGCAGAGGATGCAAGGTTTCTCGTGCTCTTATTCTCGGGTGGATATACAAAGTAGCAAAAATTTTGAATTTCCTCCCTTTAACGGTCAAACAATATTTGAATTTGGACAAATGGATAAATTTCAATTGGCACGGGTAGATGACGTCAAATGGTTTCAGTGGACCACTCATGACATGTGTCGGCTTCTGGGTTGCTGATGTAGATTCCTACATGTCTTTCTTTTCATGCGTGGGAGGCCTTTCCATTTTTCTTTCTTAGGCATAAACCGCTCTGGATTGTATGGGCTATAATGGATTAGAGGCATGGTGGTATTGGAGAGGGCTCTATGGAGGCATTATCAGTCAAAATTGTCCACGTGTTCCCAACGGTTTTGGCCCAATAGCTCCTCGAGAAAATTTTAACGTGTGGTCATCTTCAATGCACTTTAGTTAATAGTCGTTAATCTACGGGGCCTACTTTGATATGCTTGGATGCTTTTATTAATGATCTTGCACTTCTTCGATGCGCTCTTACCACCTATCGTTGATCTCTTTATACCTTCTCTAGATATGCTCTATCGCTTTAAACCCCAAACTGTTTTATCCCTGGGTCACCACCCTTGGTTTTATGTCCTTTTACTTTAGGCACCCAGTCGCTTTCCTCTTAGCTCATGGTTTCCAATACCTGGTCATCGCGTCGACTCCTTTCTCTTATTCCAGTACCTGGTGAAGCTTTTGGGTAAGATGTTAATGGCTTAATTCCAGTATTTTATCTCTTTAGTTTACAACTCTAAGTATCAACCTTTCCAAATAGAAAGATCATAAAAAAAGTGACTTGTAAATCATCATAAAACCTTCCAAAAATGACAACTAAATATAAATATCATCTATCATGTAACATGTGGATTATGAAAAAACTTAAAAAAGAAACCAAACACCTAGAATTTTAAATCCTTTTTAATATCATTATTTTGGATAAAAAGATATCCATAACTTTGGAGATTTTATATATAATAATTAAGATATTAAGAAAATGACATTTCATTTAAATGTAAATGTATTAAATATTTTGTGAGGAATTTAATATGTTTAAGTGTATTTAAATATTGTTAGTATGTAAGTGTATTTAAATATATATTAAGTGTACTTTGAGATTTGAGTGGTAAAAACAAATATTTTTTCGCTTAATCGCAATTCCAATTCCATTTTATGAAGAATTCCAATTCCATTTTATGAAGCATGTGTTTTTCAGAGAGAAAGTAAAATATTCAAACACTGTAAAATAACAACTATGTTAAATTCCTATTCAAAAACAACTATGTCAAATTCATAATTAAAGCCAAAGCCTACTTACCAAGCAAGAAAAATGAACGATGTTACATATCATTATTTCCTCACTAGAGGGCAAGTCGGGCCATCTTGTATTTCACCGAATTTAAATGCCTCCAGTAAGGCCCAATGAAGTGTGAAGAATCCTACAAAGAAGCAGTAACAATATCTTAATTCACGTGGAGATGTACAAAATACTAATAAATTTATATATATATAAATAAAAATACATTAACATTTTATTATTGAAGACTAAACACATTATTTATAACCCAAAAGCTTAGAAGTATATAAACACATAATAACAAAGCTCGAATAATGTTACCCTCCCTAGCTTGGGTGGTTGGGAGGAATGAATGTTACCCTCCTCACCCAGGTTCTACTGTTGCAAGTGACATGTTGCTCTTGTGGAGCCCTTTTTAATAAATGTTGTGATTGATGAGCTGACCATACCTTGATTCAATTTGAATATCAGGTATTGGAATTTTCCGTGGAGTAGCTCACTAACAAATGGTGAACCACATTTTAAAAAAACAAAGCTCGAATAAGCTTATAATTAACAAGTGGCTACGTGGTAACATTACCTGCAGATGGTCATATATGTAACTCATTTGTTAGTGAGTTATTTTATCATTGCCTAATGTATGCGGTTTGTTTTGCGAGGGAAGATCTTCCCGATTGTATAGCTATTGTTTAATGTATGTGGTCTGTTTTGCGGGTGAATATTTTCCAACTCGTATAGCTATTGTTCCTGCCTGAAACCATAAGTAAATACACAATAACGAAATATAAATGTGCTTACATATATTATTTGATCCTACTCTGCCACATGGAAATAATTTTGAAGCTGCAATTTAGTTTTCAATTTGCATTTTTCTTTTCATGCATTAAATCAAGATTTCGATAAAATATGAATGTTGCAAATCAAAATATGATATAGGTATAACCCATCTAAAATCCAATCACATTAAGATTAAAAGCATGCATAATATAGCTAAGAATTATTGATCTTAACATATAAACGTTTCAGCAAATTGATTTTTGGTAGTTGCTTGATTGCAAATATTATAAATAAACAAGTTGAACATGAAAGAAATCGAACATATTTTCAATATAAAACAAATGAATGAATTCTTTGTATATTAAATAACTAGATTGTAACTTGCCATTCTCTTTACTGTTGTGACTTTGATATAATTGTTTCGACAAATGGGCACAAATGAATTAATATAGAACCACAGGCTGTTTTTCATTCTCTATAAACAAACAGTTCCTGTGATATAAAATTGGATTTGAAAAAACATAATAAGATATATTTTTAACTTTAACAATAAATGCAAAAGTATACACTAAATTTTGTACGAGCAAGATGATGACAACTGGAAGTAAATGATGACGTGACATAAAGTGACAAAGACATTTGGAATCAATCCTCATCTTTGCATGGAGATTGAAAGGAGACGCAAATTATTACACCAGCTGGGTACGTGTGGTTTAAACGCCGCTTTTTTTACTCTTATATTTAAAATAAATCTATATATTTATGTGATTTGTCCACCTCTCTGAAACTAACCACCTATAGTTCAGTATGCATTTCTTACGAATCTACGATGCTGGAAATGCTAACTGCGGAAAAGTCGTTATACAGAAGCGTACATGCTCTAAATTCATGTGATGGGCAAGCAAGGAGCAGTTTAAAAATAATTACAGTTAGAACTAAATTGCAGGTGAAATGAAGCTAAAGAACATGCTGGAGTTTTTAGATATATTTATCTATATTTTTGCAACAAAAATTTTCCTTTGTATTCCTCTTTCCAAATTTATGAAGCTTTCAATTGCATAATAATTAGCAAAAAGGGCTGGAAATTTCTTGGGATAAATTGTTAATGATATAGCTGAGTGGTGGGGAAAAAGTCATGTCGGAAACAGGGTTCATTTATGTTTTCAATTTTAACTGTAGCATTTTTAGCAGAGAAACTTGTATGCAATATATTTGACATAATCCCTCCATGGCATGTGTTTGTTAGATTACCCGTGAGAATGAGTTGACAATTCCTCTTTTTACTAATATCATTTGGATTGACTTCATTATTGATCACGGCATACATAGGTGGGAAGGCAATGCAAATAAGCCCATGAAAGCAGTGAACCGACGTGCTGGAGGTGTGCCGTATGAGAGGCCATTGGTAGGAAACTGGTGCAACAAAGTTTATGAAAGTAGTGAAACATAGATCAAGTGGCCACGGTGCAAATGGTCGGTAGATAGCTGACTCCGGTGCAAAATACTCCAAGGGGCAAACGGTGAGGCGGTTGACAGAATTTAAAGAACTTGGCAGAGGTAATTATGCATAAGAATATTTGGCATGATGTTAATCAATGAGTAATCGACTTAAACTCTGAAAGCTTAGGGACTGGATGACAGCCTTTGCAAGCTCAGGATGTCGCCGTCAGAAGGATAAGCTTAATTTAATGAGAAGCTTACGTGACATCCTTGGCAGATGTGGGGAATGGAATCGATTTAAGGCAATCTTTATTTACTGGACAGACTTTCCCTCGGGAGGGGAGCCTGTCCAAGGGACACCGTTGGATGGATGACAGCCTTTGCAAGCTCAGGATGTCGCCGTCAGAAGGATAAGCTTAATTTAATGAGAAGCTTACGTGACATCCTTGGCAAATGTGGGGAATGGAATCGATTTAAGGCAATCTTTATTTACTGGACAGACTTTCCCTCGGGAGGGGAGCCTGTCCAAGGGACACCGTTGGATGACATCCAACGGTGTCCCTTGGACAGGCTCCCCTCCCGAGCATCCAACGGTGTCCCTTGGACAGGCTCCCCTCCCGAGGGAAAGTCTGGACTTAAGGCGCTCCATCGATTTAATGTGTCAATTTAATAAGGAGCGTGGGGTTCTAGAGTTGCGCCGCCACCGCGGCAATAAGAGGTCGAAATTTTTATATGCTAAGAACTTTGAATAACTTAACGGATGGAATCATTGATTTTAAAAACTTTTTTAAAATGGGTGAATACAATGAAACTAATAGCCAGTCAAATGAAACTAATACTTAGTCAACGGATATCCATTACAATGTACCATGCCGGCAGGCACAATAAGATAAAAACAGTATTATAGGACGGCCATCCTTATTTACGGAGTAAGCTACCCATGCGACGATTTTGTCCGGCGACAATCGTCGCACCGACACTTCGACCATCGTCGGCGACCCTGTCCTCTCCATTGCCGGCCCTCCGTCGTTAGACTCCTCCCCTTGTCGTCTCCATATCTCCGTCGTCGTTTTCTCCGTCTCGGAGGTCCCACCCCATGCCATTACCCCGCCACCTAGTCCCTCCCGCCACTGCACCATCATTCAAACTCCAACTCCTGCACCTGCAATGATCCCCCTCTTCGTGAACCCACCCCCCTACACCTGCCCCTACCCTGCACCTGCAATGATCCCATTACCTCTCTGCCATTAAGGGGTATGATTGTCGTCTAGCCTTCAGAAAACCGAACCAGTCTTTAAAATCCTGTAACAATCAATAGTCGTTCCCTTTCAGGAGTGCAAGTTCCCTTCGAGCAGTCATCGCAGGTAGACTCATGCAACATTTTGAGTTACTCTTCCTTCTGTGTGGTGGATGCCATGGAATTTTTTTCTCATGTTTTTTTCTTTTTGCAGGTAGCTTGACGAGGGACTCCTGCTTTCAGCCTTATTAGTCAGCAGTCGTTCCCTTTCAAGAGTGCAGGCAGCAGTCGTTCCCTTTCAGGAATGCAAGTTCCCTTCGAGCAGTCGTCGCAGGTAGACACATGCAACATTTTGAGTTACTCAATTCAAGCAGTCGTTCCCTTTGAGTTAGTCAAGTTGTTTTCTTTTTGCAGGTAGCTTGACGGGGGACTCCTGCTTTCAGCCTTATCATGGTGGATACCCGTCAGCAGCTGCTTCCTTCTTCAACCAAGTAAGCATTATGTCGCTTCCTTCTTCAACAAAGTGATAGTCTGCATAAAATCTTAGAGAGTATAAAACTGGTGTGTGGCATAACGAATCTTGCAGTTCCCCAACATGACCTATCCTTCTTTAGATCTTCTCCAGCAAGACTCTAACAGTCAATACTCATCGTTGAGGAACTCTCTACACAGATCCATACTAAGGTCTCTCCAACATTAGGCCAGAGTATAAATCCCATCCTTACTAAGTGTACCATAACCCACATTGCTAAACACATCATCATTTATAAGGTTGGTCAAAAGAGGGCCAATCGACCAATCCAAAAACCTTCCCGTTTTTTGATAAGCCCTAGCCGTTATGCAAGTCCTCCCACCTTCTCCAAAGCTCTCCACGATTGAATGATCAACCTGCAATTTCCATTGCCACTGTTAATGTTATCGACCAAATTTTGCACAACACTACACCTATCTTATGCAGTGAATTCTATCTTACCGGGACTCGGAGTGAAAGGTGATTCTCTTTGAAGGAGTCCACATTCTTCACGAAACTTCCATATGTTGTCCTATCAACGTCGCTTTGTAATGAAGATCAATATGCTAAATTTAATCAACTCTGTTCATTTGTTAAGTTAACCTTTTCTTATTAAAACCCTGTAAAACAAAACACATATCAAAATCAGAAAGCACTTGGTATATGATTCTATAAAAGCTAAATCTTTCTATTTCAGTCAATTTGGTCTGTAGGGCACGTGTTAAGTTGAATTTTCCAATTTGATTGTTTGGTATGATAAATTAGAAAGTATTAGGTATATGATTCTCTAAAAGATAAATCTTTATATTTTAGTCAATTTATTATGTAAGGTACATGTTAAGTTGAAATTTCGAATTTGATTGATTGGTATGATATCAGAAAGCACCAGGTATATGATTCTACAAAAGATAAATCTTTCTATTTCAGTAAATTTGGTCTGTAGGGTATTTTTAGTAAATTTGGTCTGTAGGGTATGTGTTAGGTTAAAATTTCCAATTTGATTGATTTGTATGATATCTTTTAAATCTCTTAAAAAACACAAGAATATGGATGTTGTGTGAATTAGAAATTAAATCTATTAAGATGTCCTCGATCCCAAAAATAATAATCAATCTCTCATACACAAGAATTTTATATCTATCAAAATTTAAACTTAGTGCATTTGTCTAACAACATCTTATTCTAGTCAAGATTTATAGTAGAAGATTCGACATGGAAAAGAGTTTTGATGTTGAAATAGGCAAGCATTGAGTCCATGTAGGGTTGTTTGGTAAGCGATTTCTCAAATGATAAAACTGTTTGGTACATAAGTTAGCAGAGTATGGGGATTCTTAGTTGCTATGTATATTATGAGATAAGTAGTTTTTTCAGCCAGGTAGTAGTAACCCATTTACCGTAGAACTTGTATGGTTTACCATAGAACTTGTATGGTTTCATCCGAAAGCCTTGGACATTGTCTGCAAAATATCAATTCATACAATGGGGCAAATAATTGATCACAGATTTTAGCGTAGTGGTGCATTCACTTATGCTCCCGCAGAACTTGAAAATATACATTAATGGGAGGCAAATATAGGTTCCAAACCCATCCTATCTCGGGGAATGTGTTGGAGGCACACAGAATGTCTAGAATACAAAAAAAAATCTAAAACTATGTTGCATATTTTATGTATGATATTTATATATCCCAATTGCATCTGCCAATGTGTGAGATAATATAGCTTCTCAGTTTCAAATTTCCGCATCCTTTATAATAGTGTATGAGAGGCATCCAGACCTTTTTCAACTGTGTGGATCTTTTATCCCCTTACAATATGCTGGTTAACTTCACTTTGTACATGCATGGCACCTTGAGGTTGGTGGTAGGATATGAGATTGCATTTCAGGATTTGAATGTTATGCCCTCTTCATACCATTCGTCGATGATCTCATAGTAGTTCTTTGTACGAGTAAACTATCGTACCCACTCATTGGGCATGAACGATGCTATACATCTTCCTTGCTCATTGTGTATATTCTTCACATCGGCATTGGTATGTTTTATGAGCCATTGAACCATTTCAACACAGGCACGAAGCCCTGAACTTGCAACAACATTTTTAATAGATGACCTTTGAAAATTCTTTATCCTCTTGTTGAGTTTTATTTGGCTCGGATGAAGATGAAAGTCCTACTTCATCCTCGATCAACAAAAAGAATTCCTTGCACTGATGGGCATTGTCTATACCAGTGTGATGTGATGTGTTAGTGTAAACTGACATCTTTGTCTCTTTTGGTTAAGTTTCCATCTTAGCAGTTATTGGCCCTTTTCCCTTTGGATTCTTCTTTATTTGTTTCTTGGGAGCCATTTATAAGAGTTTGTAGTTCATCCATTGTGAACAACACAACACATTACCAATGTTAGGCAAATAACTAAAAGAAAGTTTATATGAAATAAAAAATGTTTCATTCTTTATGAGCTGGGTATAGACTTGGAAAAATAGGCATTTAAACTAAACCGAAACTCACCCATATTTGCGCAGCATCTTCTTTCTAAAGAGTGATGGGCGCATGGCATATCGAGGCCAAGTGACTTAACATAAGCGAACCTTTCAGAATAGTGAAATAAATGTTAGGAGTGGGGTTAAACTTTGAATGACAACAATCTTCAAAAGTTTGGCGTCTTCCTAGGTTGCTAGGTAATGTGTTAAAACGAATGGAACAAGTACGGTAGGTTATATCTAACAAAATACGATGGAAAGCCAGGGCCTTTCAAATGATAAGATTTCCAACAAGGGCTAGCACATCACAACTATGCATTCAAAATACCACTGCTGGAACACAGGCCAAAAGTGATATTTACTAAGGGCTTTAAAAAGGGTCACATTCAAATGTCATAATATGAAGGTTGGGATCTATGGCAGTTAGGTCAGTAATAGCAACAATCTTCTTTGGGTTTACCTTTATTCCTTTCGTTGATACAACGTGGCCCGGGAATTATATTTCTTCCTTCCCAAAAATGCATTGTTATTTGTTTGCATAAAACTGATTATCTTATACTAGTTTAAACATTGTCTCTATGTGCTTGAGATGTAAGCTCCAATTTTAGCTATAGACTAATATCTAATCAATGAACAAAAGTACAACAGAATAAATAATTCATCGCTGCCTACAAAGTAGCTGGGCCATTGGATATTCCAAAAGGCATTACACAAAATTCATACAGGTCTTCATGGGTACAGAAGGATATTTTGGGAATGTTCTCTTCTCGTATCCTTATTTGGTAATAGACCGATTTCAGACCAAACTTGGATAAATACTTAGCACCATGAAGTTCATCCACAAATGAAATGGGAAAATTATATTTAATAGTAATTTTATTTAATGCTTGATAGTAAATACAGAGTCTGTAGGAACCAACCTTTTTACTTACGAGTATGACTGGTGTTGAATCCATATTCTAGAGATAAGGCCATTTTATTGAGTGAGAATTGACAAGGTAGTGCCAGCCTCTAAAGGTCCATATTCCAGCGTCACAAGGCTAAGTTCATAGAGGATAATCTACCATATGATAAGGCTAGGCTCTTAGAGGATAATCTACCACACTATAGGCAACCCTTATGCTGGATAATTTACAATATGATAAATCCAGGTTATAAGAGGACACTTTACCATATGATAAGGATGGAGAGCAAGGCCACCTTTTAACTCGTAAAGTTACCCTATGCATAGGCCACCCTTCCACTAGTAAAATTACCATCTCTTGGAAAGTGCTTAACCTTCTTACCTCTTCGGAGCTACTCTCTTCCTTATTTTCCTCGTACCTCCCTCCTAAGATTAATAAAGTAAAGTGTTTTTTTTATAAAAGTCATATCCTAGCTAGTTGTTTGGGCATCCATTATCTCCTAGCAGCAGTCTAAAGCCCGTCTTGTTTGCTCGCCAGTTTGGTTGAGTAAGTAACTCCCTTCCTAATTAAATTACTGAACTTCTATTATGTTTTTTCTCAGATGAAAGTTCTCCTTGCCCCCACGGTCAGATGAAAGTAATAAAGCATCTTGCTGGTCCCTGAGCAAATTTTGCATGGAGTGCTGCCTGCCCCCACAAGTGGTAGGTAACAACACTGGATTGTTCAGTTAAGATGGTCTCCTCCAATTATAGTTGGAGAATTCCCCTCCTTAGAGTTCAACTAATCTGCCATGGGTGTTGCACCTGAACTAAACACATGATGGGTGAGATGGGTTAGTCATCCGTTTTATAGAGAAGAGTTAGAGTTGTGATTATTTTGGTCGACTGCTGAGCCTGGTGAACATTATTAAAAAATTTCATTCATTCAATCACGAAGTACTTATTCTTGGGTTGTATACACTTCTTAAAAGTAAAACCAATAGATTGACAGCAATGCGAGAGGTGAATGATTCAAACTGTATGCCCAATAATAAGTAAAACCAACATATTGACAACAAACCGAGTGGTGAATGATTCAAACTGTATGCCCAACAATGGTGGCACTCGCATGTAGCAGATGGAAGGTATACAATTTATTGCAGAAAACACAAGCTTTCATGTGTGGTATCGACGATAGGTATCAAAATTTAAACTTATGGCACATGCAAGTGGTTCCCACATCATGGTTTATTTGTTGGCCTCAATCTTGCAATTAATAATTATAGGATAGGGCAAGCACTTGCTTGTTGCCCCTAGATAATGTATACAAATTATGTCAAATAAAGTGAAGTATTAAGAATGTCTCTGACATGGGCAATAAAATCATGTTCTAATTCGCACAACATCCATATTCCCCTGAATGTTGAAGGGGGAATCTGAAGATAAACTACTAGGTCAAGATCCTTTTTATTGACCATTTCCATGTAAATGGAAGCCAAGATTATGGGCACTTTCATGGCTTCTATCATACTAAGCTAACAACTACAGGTTAGGCAAGCACTTGCCTCTTCCCATGGGATTGAGTCTACAAACGATCTTAAAGAAAATTAGGTATTAGGAAGGTCGCAGGCATTGACAACTATAGCCCTATTATTCTCAGAACATGGGTGCTGATCTTAGTGACAAAATATTGACTTAATTAAGACCCTATAAGGTACCCTAGGGCCCCTAGTTGTCTCTTGGAAATCTTGTTTTGGGACCAAGCAGGTTGATGCATGTAGGGTTTCTGGTTTGGTGTTTCCATTCTCTGTCCCAGTGGAACTATGCCCTGCCTGGAACTCTACCCCGCCTGGAACTCCACCACGGATGGAACTCTACCCCAGCTGGAACTCCACCACACCTGGAACTCTACCCAATTGGATTTCTTTGTCTTGTAGAACCCATCTACTAGGTATTATACGTAAGAAGATTGGGAGCTTGTTGTTTCCTCATCATTTGGATGAAAAGCTTGACCTCAACCTCGATTTTTTCATTCCTACAAATCCTTTTGATGCGGCTATTGAAGCTTATGATGCATGGAATATAGCCATGTGCTTACATTCCTTCAAAAAGTTTGAATGCGGCAGGATTAAAAGTATACAAAGAGTGTTGGGCACTTTAGATCATCTTCTTACATATGGAAAGGGCTGTTTTCATCAAACCATAGATGATAGGTCAATGGTGGTGTTAAGTTTGCTAGAGGGAGCTGTGCTTTTGTCTTGGCTGGAACTTTTCCCCGGTTGAAAATGTCCTAATGGCAACCATATCCCACTCAAAGGCCAAAGGTTTACTCTAGAGAGATTATGTGGTTTCCTTAGACAACTATCTATTGTGCAAAACCTTCTAATGGAATATATATCCCATTCAAAGGTTAATGACCCAATCTACAACATGTGTGTTGATTCAAGGCCTTCATTGTGGCCCATTAGCCCAAGAAGATTCATTTGGCATATAAGTCCCTTGATTTCCTCCCTCAACCTTTATTAAGGGATCGAGACCCATTCTTGGTGCACAAATACTCGTTACGGTACCTTGTCATGACCTTTGAGCCATAAGAACTCTACCCTACCTAGAACTCTACCCCTGTTGGAACTCTTCCTCGGCTGGAACTTTGTTGCGCATGGAACTCTACCCCGCCTGGAATTGTGCCTCGGCTGAAACTTTGCCTCGGCTGGAACTTTTCCCCACCTGAAACTATGCTCACCTGGAACTCTGCCCCAACTGGAACACTGCTCAGGATGGAACTCTACCTTGACTGGAACTTTTCCCCACTTGAAACCATGGCCGCCTGGAACTCTGCCCCGGTTGGAACTCTACCGCGCATGGAACTCTGCCCCGTCTGGAACTTTGCCTTGCATGGATCTTTGCCCTCGTTGGAACTATGCCTTGCATGGAACTTTACCTCGACTGGAACTCTGCCCGACTGCAACTATTTGTCTTGCAGAACCCATCTACTAAGTATTATACGTAGGAAGATTAGGAGCTTGTTGTTTGCTCATCATTTGGATGAAAATCTTGACCTCAACCTCAATGGTCGTATTTTTGCCCCGGCTGGAACTTTGCAAAGACATGTATTTGATGGCATAATGGAAATGCTTGAGTTTCTATTTTGTAAATTTCTTCTTGGTTTTTGGTTGATCTATTTGGTTCGTTGATCTGTATCTTGTTTTGCTTATATGGTGGTTTGAAACCTCATTCAAGGTCCATTAACCCTAGAAGCTTCAATGAAAGCCTATAGCCCTTGATTTCCTGCCCTAGCATTGTCAAATCCCTAAAACCTATCATTGGCGTATAAAATGTCCTAATGGTGCACAAATACTCGTTATCATACCTTGTCTTGACCTTGGAGCCCTAAGAACTCTGCCTCGGTTGGAACTCTACCCCGGCTGGAACTCTGCCCCGACTGGAACCCTGCCTCGGATGGATCATTGCCTGCCTGGAACTCTGCCCCATCTGGAACTCTACCCTGCATGGATCTCTGCCCCGGCTGGAACTCTGCCTTGCATGAAACTTTACCCCGGCTAGAACTCTGCCCCGACTGCAACTATTTGTCTTGCAGAACCCATCTACTAGGTATTATACTTAGGAAGATTAGGAGCTTGTTGTTTGCTCATCATTTGGATGAAAATCTTGACCTCAACCTCAATGGTGGTATTTTTGCCCCGGCTGGAACTTTGCAAAGACATGTATTTAATGGCATAATGGAAATGCTTGAGTTTCTATTTTGTAAATTTCTTCTTGGTTTCTGGTTGATCTATTTGGTTCGTTGATCTGTATCTTGTTTCGCTTATATGGTGGTTTGAAACCTCGTTCATGGCCCATTAACCCTATAAGCTTCAATGAAAACCTATAGCCCTTGTTTTCCTTCCCTAGAATTGTCAAAGCCCTGAAACCTATCATTGGCGTATAAAATGTCCTAATGGTGCACAAATACTCATTATGATACCTTGTCTTGACCTTTGAGCCCTAAGAACTCTGCCCTACCTGGAACTCTGCCTCGGTTGTATCATTGTCGCGCATGGAACTCTGCCCTGCCCGGAACTCTGCCCCATCTGGAACTCTGCCCTACATGGATCTCTACCCCGGTTGGAACTCTGCCTTGGCTAGAACTCTTCCACAGCTGGAACTAAGCCTTGCATGGAACTTTACCTCGGCTGGAACTCTGCCCTGACTGCAACTACTTGCAAAACCCATCTACTAGGTATTATATGTAGGAAGATTAGGAGCTTGTTGTTTGCTCATCATTTGGATGAAAAGCTTGACCTCAACCTCAATGGTGGTATTTTTGCCCCGGCTGAAACTTTGCAAAGACATGTATTTAATGGCATAATGGAAATGCTTGAGTTTCTATGTTGTAAATTTTTTCTTGGTTTCTGGTTGATCTCTTTGGTTCGTTGGTCTATATCTTGTTTCGCTTATATGGTGGTTTGAAACCTCGTTCATGGCCCATTAACCCTAGAAGCTTCAATGAAATCCTATAGCCCTTTATTTCCTTCCCTAGCATTGTCAAAGCCCTGAAACCTATCATTGGCATATAAAATGTCCTAATGGTGCACAAATACTCATTACGATACCTTGTCTTGACCATTGAGCCCTAAGAACTCTGCCCTTCCTGGAACTGTGCCCTGCTTGGAACTCTTCCCCGGCTGGAACTCTGCCTCGACTGGATCATTGTCGCACATGGAACTCTGCCCTGCCTGAACCTCTGCCCCGTCTAGAACTCTGCCTTGACTGCGACTATTTTTCTTGCAGAACCCATCTACTAGGTATTATACGTAGGAAGATTAGGAGCTTGTTGTTTGCTCATCATTTGGATGAAAATCTTGACCTCAACCTCAATGGTGGTATTTTTGCCCCAGCTGGAACTTTGCAAAGTGATGGCATAATGGAAATGCTTGAGTTTCTATTTTGTAAATTTCTTCTTGGTTTCTGGTTGATCTATTTGGTTCGTTGATCTGTATCTTGTTTTGCTTATATGTTGGTTTGAAACCTCGTTCATGGCCCATTAACCCTAGAAGCTTCAATGAAATCCTATAGCCCTTGATTTCCTTCCCTAGCATTGTCAAAGCCCTGAAACCTATCATTGGCGTATAGAATGTCCTAATGGTGCACAAATACTCGTTACGATACCCTGTCTTGACCTTTGAGCCCTAAGAACTCTGCCCTGCCTGGAACTCTACCCCGTCTGGAACTCTGCCTCTGTTGGATCATTGTCGCGCATGGAAATCTGCCCTTCCTGGACCTCTGCCCCGTCTGGAACTCTACCTTGCATGGATATTTGGCCCGGCTAGAACTCTACCCTAGCTAGAACTCTGCCTCGGCTGGAACTCTGCCACAGCTGGAACTCTACCTTGCATGGAACTTTACCCCGGCTAGAACTCTGCCCCGACTTAAACTATTTGTCTTGCAGAACCCATCTACTAGGTATTATACGTAGGAATATTAGGAGCTTGTTGTTTGCTCATCATTTGCATGAAAAGCTTCACCTCAACCTCAATGGTGGTATTTTTGCCCCGGCTGGAACTTTGCAAAGTGATGGCATAATGGAAATGCTTGAGTTTCTATTTTGTAAATTTCTTCTTGGTTTTCGGTTGATATATTTGGTTCATTGATGTGTATCTTATTTCTCTTATATGGTGGTTTGAAACCTTGTTCATGGCCCATTAACCCTAGAAGCTTCAATGAAAGCCTATGGCCCTTGATTTCCTTCCCTAGCATTGTCAAAACCCGGAAACCTATCATTGGCGTATAAAATGTCCTAATGGTGCACAAATACTCATTACGATACCTTGTCTTGACCTTTGAGCCCTAAGAACTCTGCCCTGCCTGGAACTCTGCCCCGCCTGGAACTCTACCCCTCCTGGAACTCTGCCTCGGCTGGATCATTGTTGTGCATGGAACTCTGCCTTTCCTGGAACTCTGCCTCGTCTGGAACTCTGCCCTGCATGGATCTCTGTCCGGCTGGAACTCTGCCCCGGCTGGAACTCTGCCTCAGCTGGAACTCTACCTTGCATGGAAATCTGCCCCAGCTGGAACTATGCCTTGCATGGAACTTTACCCCGGCTAGAACTCTGCCCCGACTGCAACTATTTGTCTTACAAAACCCATCTACTAGGTATTATATGTAGGAATATTAGGAGCTTGTTGTTTGCTCATCATTTGGATGAAAAGCTTGAACTCAACCTCAATGGTGGTATTTTTTCCCCGGCTGGAACTTTGCAAAGACATGTATTTGATGGCATAATGGAAATGCTTGAGTTTCTATTTTGTAAATTTCTTCTTGGTTTCTGGTTGATCTATTTGGTTCGTTGATATGATATCCCATTCAAAGGTCAATGATCCCATCTAGAGGATGTGTGATGATTCAAGGCCTTCATTGTGGCCCATGAGCCCAAGAAGCTTCATTTGGCATATAAGTCCCTTGATTTCCTCCCTCGGCCTTGATCAAGGCCTCGAGATCCATTCTTGGTGCACAAATCCTTGTAATGGTACCTTGTCATGACCTTTGAGCCCTAAGAACTATGCCCCAGCTGGAACTCTGCCCCGCCTGGATTTCTTTGTCTTGCAGAAACCATCTACTAGGTATTATCAGTAAGAAGATTAGGAGCTTGTTGTTTGCATAAAATCCTATAGCCCTTGATTTCCTCCCCTAGCATGGTCAAAGCCCTGAAACCTATCACATGTGTATAAAATGTCCCAATGGAAGCCACATCCCACTCAAAGGCCAAAGGTTTGCTCTAGAGGGATTATGTGGTGTTTTGAGTCCTTGTCCAATGATTATGTGGTGTTTTGGAATTTCCTGGGATAATATTTTATGTTCATGGTAAATCGAACATCTATATTGTATTGTTTATTTGTGATTTCAGAAATGGATGGTCTTACATACATTTGTTACTAAGAGTATAAACGTTGTTATTTTTCAGGGTTTTGTTTGCTTGGAATCTTGTGAAACCAAAGTTGGCCTTCTGATGCTATGGCCATAATACAGGTTCGTGTTATATTTGAACAATTGAATATCCTTATTGATGTATTGAACTACATGAACTAAATATGTTATTGGCTGACCATCTCAAGAAGACTTGACTTATAAAGTCATCAAGGAAAGCAATGGCCGCAACTTCTTTTATTGTTTGGGAGTTGAGTGCAATGGTTTGCGACGCAGCAAGTGTCATGCATTTAATAAACATTGTGAGCAAGTACATGGGTGGGAACCCATAACATTGCATGCTGGTGCCTTGTGGGGCTATAACTACAAGCTTCATTCCGCATCAAGAATGGAAAAAGAATGCAAGCGAAAAAATTACGACGTTGAATACCGGTTTAAGAAGAATAGGAAGGCTGTGGAGACTGCTGCCATTTGTCGAGAGGTCCAAAGTGAGGTATGATCTTTGTATTGATGTTTTATTTCCAGACATATTAAAAAAAGGACACTGGCTTAGCTTATTATCCTTGTTTTTCTTGTAATAGGGGGTGAAAGGTGCAGATGAGTTAAGCGAAGATGCAGTGGCACGCGTCAAAAGAATCGTTATTGAATACAATGCACAAGACAGTGAAAAAAAATATGCACTAACAAATATTGTTCGTAAGAAGGTTATCAAAAATAAAGATTGGGAGGCCCTAAGAAAAATCTTCAATGAGTCACCACCGGTAGGAATTTTCAATTCCTATTCAATTCCAGTCTTGCATGGAATTTGGAGAACTAGCATATATTGAATATCCTATCATTGCAACAGAGATATTTAGATAGCTCTTCTGATTCACCCAAGGATGATTACATGTCTGTTGATGATACAGTCAACGTACGTTTCGTAAACCCCTCCATGTTTTGATACATATTGAAAATGCCTGAATTAATATCCATATTATTGACAATATTTCCTCTTTTCTGTAGGGAAATAATATATCTGTGGATCAATCGTTTACATATGATTTGAATCAAACCCCTGATATTTCTGAAGATGTTGAATTTTCTTTGTGTGACATTACAACTGGAGGTGTCAGTTAGGAAATCATTCAACACCGTGAGAAGACATCTGAACGTGTTCCTTTCAACTCACCATCATTTGACAAGACTCCAATTGATTTAAATGTTGCATTTGAATTTTCACTAAGTCCTGAGAACAATATCATGTCCGTTGAAGAGACACTCAGTGTAAGTTTTATAAGCTACTCCTTGTATTGTAATTTTTTCCAATTGCTATTCAAATTAAGGTTTGTTTTGTTGTATATAATAGCAATGTTGCAAGGTATTTTAAAAAACTTACTTTTTTAAAACATTATTTCATTGCAACAAAGAAATGTATGCAACTCTTCACAAATTCCTGAGGACAATATCATGTCTGTTGAAGAGACACTTGCTGTAAGTTGTATAAGAGCTCCTTGTATTGTTACACATTGGAAATACTTTATTGAAACCCCATTTTTTTGACATTGTTTCCTTATAATGGCAAAGAAATATTGTATATGTTGGTGACCCATCTTCATCAAATATGAATGAATGCATTGAACAAGGAGAAGGAATGAGTCAAACCCCTGATGTTGGTGAAGATGTGGATGTTATTCAATGTTCATTTGATTCATTTTCTAGGCCAATATTTGACAGGACACCCGCTATTGTTCCTTTAGGCTCACCAATATTTGACAGGACACCCAATTGTGTTCGTTTAGGCCTGCCAATGTCTAAAAATGTCCAAAAGTCTCCAAAAGAAAATGTCCAAAATGTGCTAAATGAAGAAGGTGACAAAGATGGAGAGAACAATACTGTTGTAAATCATGGAAAGTTCCAGAATGCAAATACACAACATAGGGGTCGCAAACGGACCTTTCTCACCCCAAATAAAAAAAAGGATAAGAAATCGAAATACCATCACTTTTCAATCTATTCACAATCTATCGCCAAAACAAAAAGGCCACACGCATGCACTATGAAGAGCAATTGGTGTGAAGTGTTATTTTGTTTGTACTGTGTTTATTTTTTCAAAATAAAGTACGTTGTTTTGTATATTGTTTAATTTTTCACATTTGCAAATATTGTTTTTTGTTTTCTTTTAACAAGTAGCTTTCCAATCCAAGGCGAGGTTGACTGGTTCTATCCAAATTTATGTTCTTGGAATTTTGTTGCAATATGAGAATTTTGTTGCATGCTAATACTTGTCATTAGTCAATAATTTGTGCATCTAATCTTCCCTGTACCTTTAAAGAGCTTCAAACAACATCACTTTTAATCATGGGCATGAAAGAAGCAATTTTGGGCACTTTTGGGTAATTCTGTGCGTCACAACAACAAGAAACTTTGGGAACTTAATGGAATGGTTTCTTGTCTATATATGGTATAAGGGTTTTTGTTGATAGCCTGATACTATATGCCAAGAATGTATCTATCAGTGCATACTCAGGCCTCACACTCAAACCTTATTTCAGCATTGTTTGCATTAAGAATGTATCTATCTTGTACATATTCGATATTATGTAAATGAAAGGCCTATCCTTATTACTGTTCTCTGTAAAATACTTAAAACATTATTCAGTGACACAAAGTGATTTCAAATACAAGTTTTTTGATAAGATCAGTTCATCTTTTACCATGTGTGTACAAGTGTTCTGTACAATTTATAATTTAATTCTATGTATCAACCTTACCTCTTTGAAGGCGATCAACCATTTCTTATGATACTGATGATTAGCATTTCAGTTTTATTATTATTTGTTATATCTACTAAGGTTAATGCAACTAAGACTTGTAAACTGCTATAAATTGTAAGTTGTTCATATGGTCCATTAAGGTTAATGCAACTAAGAACTGGAAACTGTACATAACTTGTCTTGAACCATAAGCTGCCTTTAAACTTCCTGCAAATTGCCTAAGTCTCTGCAGGTTTAAACCTAGTTTTATTATTAAATTTTATGTACCAATTTTAGTATAAAATTAATCTGGAAAAGCATACCTTTTCTGTACTCTTTTAACTGACTTGACAGACATAGTCAGTATCATTTTCCTACAATACAGATTGCATAAGGTATGATGAAATGCAGATTTTCCAATTTACTAAATGAAGAGTATGATGAAAATATTTGACATGTAAAGGTTGGGCATAATTAAAGTAATTCTCGTTGTAATAAACCTTTCAGATTCAACTATAGTGTTCTTTTTGGAATGTGTTTTATCCTAAACAGTTACGCTTTTGTAATCAGCCTTAGACAACATGATATATATAACTTTGATTTTCCTATGAATATAAAGTTATTGGTTTGATTTTTTGTTGAATACAAAATTATTGGCTTCTCTGCTTCCTAATTAAACTTCTTGCTCATTTATATAGGTGATAGAAAGCGTAGTCACAAAATGGTGCAAAAGTGGACAATGTACATTAAGGTGTCTTGTCAACCTAACCTAGGCCAAGCAGTTATATATTAAGTCTCCTTCACAACCAAGAGACACACCATGTGCTCCAAAATAGGAGAGAAGTATCTGGAAGGACTACTAACAACGAAGCGTACTATATAGCGTGGGTTTAAGGGCTAAAGGCTGCGAAAGAATATGGTGCAAAAAATATTGCAGTGGTCACCAACTCATTGTTAATATGTAACTAGATGAATGGGGAATACAAAGTCTAGAAAGACCATTTGAAACTTCTTCATAGAGAAGCAAAAAATGTTGCTAATCAGTTCCAGAATTTTACCATCAATTACCAGGCTGAGGTCAAGAGGATGTGTACAGATATAGTTTCATTTGCAGGGGCAGTTGCAACTTCTGATGTGCAAGATGTCTTCCCGCTAAAGACCCTTCCAAAAGGATTCATTCTTGAAAATCAATATATATTTCCATGGCATGGATGTTTTCTTCTTATTCTTGTTGTACTACCTATTATGGCATCGCTGTATCACAACTCTTATTAAGTGTACAATTATTTTATATAATTATGGTGGAATGTACTTTCGTGTCCAAAATGGTTATGATATTGCAGATGTTTTTCTAAATATGGTATCTCTTGAATCTCTTTGCCCGTTTTTTAATTAATTCTTTCCAGATGTGTATAGTGTTCCTGGTGACATGACTTGCTGCATAAGGGTAAACAAATATTCATGAAAAAAGCAAAAAAATTGGCATGACATGCAACCATGAAGTCACCCTAACGTCTATAGAAACTTTCAATCTTCCAAATGATCATTGCTATTATAATGAGCTCTTAAAAAAATCACAATACAAATGTCATGGTTAGTGCAATCTATCTTATCAATTTATTCTTTGTTCAATTTATATGTGAAAATTGAGTGGTATGGCTTACCTATCAATGGGAAAGAAAATTGGGCAAGAAATCATCTCTAGCTTTTTAACTAGCCGAATGGAATAGGCAAGAAAGGACCACGGAAGATTAATTAATGTAATGGAACAAAACTAACCTTATTGAAGCTTTTTATGTTATTGATAAAACACTTGATGAGTAATTGCTAAAACACTAAAAAATCTGGCAAAATAAGATTTGTTTTGTTGGTTTGCAACGACCTCAGCAGAGATAAGGTCCAGTGTAATTTTTGTAGCAAATTTACGAGTGGAGGAACTAACCAGGCCATTACCTTATTCTTTCAAATAGCCAATTCCCAAATATGTTTACCCATCATGTCACAACAATATACAGTCTAGTGCTAGTAAAGCCAAAAAAGAGACGGATGGCCAAGATAGGGGCTAGGTTCACAATTAACCCTAGTGTCAATGTTATTATTTCACCTTCCTCATAGGTACATCTGCCTTAAATTCTCTTACCTATTTGTAATACCACTTTGTTTTTTTTCCCATAGTCATCCCAGTTGTCATCCTTGGTTGGAAGTACCAAATGATGCAAAACAATAGATTAGCAAGTCTCACCAACTGTGAGGAACCTCAACAAGTTATTTCCAACCTATTGTCTAGTTAATGTTGAGTTATTTCCAACATTTTCAAGCTCCATTGCTTGTTGAGATACCATTAGGAATTATTACATTCTTTAATATGTTGATTTATTGTTAAGTTTGCCATGTCGTTGTTCAGCTAGCTACTCATTTTTGGTTTATCAAGTTGTTGCCAAATCTGAATCATTTGACTTTGGCCTTTGGTGAGACTTAGCCTATTGAGCATCTTTGAACATCTATTGTAGTTGTACTTCGGTACACTTTTGAGCTATATCTATTTTCTATTTTGAATTTTATCTTTTGCAATGTTAGGTGACTTGGTCCAAATATATCACTCACCTAAATTATTGTATTTTATTCAAGACTTGGTCAAACTTTGATTGCTCTCCCATAGTTTTGCAGTCCTATCTATAGATAATTTAAATCAGTATATAACAAGTGTGTACATTACGACAGTATCCTCTCTACTTGGTGCTCAGATGAACCTATATCAGAGCCTTAGAATAGGGCTTCTACAAAGTTCTGTCCTAGGGATATTTTTTCCTTCTCAGGATTCTCCTTGAGCTCTCAACTCCAAGCAACTCAAGTGATTTAAAGATGCATCAACACCCTCCTCTCCTACTTTGAGGCCATTGATATGCATGTAATCACTTGTTCTTCTCTCAAAAAAAATTCTGCTTTTTTGCAATTTTCTGCAAGAATTTTTGCAATTTTAACACATGCACATTTATGTCCACAACTAGTGAAATGATTGGTCCTTTCCAGCCTATTCCATTAGTTTTCTGATCAATAAGGTTAGTTTTTTGTCCATTACATTAATTGAACCCACGTAAATAGTTAAAAATTATTTTAACTAGCTTTTTAACTAGCCACGGAAGATTTTTTGCAAAACAAAATTATTAAGATCTATCATAATAATATTGATCTCATTTTGATCCCATTTATCTAATCCCCTTTTTCCATCGACTGGAAAAAATTACATCCATATAGTAATACATATACATATATATCTGTTTTAGAAATGCCATCCTCAACATACAACTTGATATGAGGTCCCTAATGTCCCTATTGTCCATCTACAGTAGAACTCTGCCAGCAGCAACAACTTTGGGAGAGATTCAATTTGGTGCCTGGGTTGTTTTATGGAAGAATCATTCAAACCTCTACCCTTCAACTTAAAATCATGTAGTTTCTACAACTATGACAACATGACAGCCAATGGGGATTCGTCCCATGAGCCAAAGGATATAATCCAACAAACCAAATAACTAAAAAAAAGTAACAAGGTTTAGGTAGGATTGAGTAAATTCTTTATTTATTTAAATTGGGAGAAATTGAACTCTTTGTTTTCTGTAATTTGTAATGATCCAAGTGTTATTCTCTTTATTCCTCCAAGGCATGAGCACAAGTCTCTCCGATCAAATTCTAGACCAACTCCTCATAGTTCCACCTCTAGGTCACAGAGGAAGCCACCCAAGTCACTGAGGAAAGATCATATGACACACACCCAACATTTAATAGGTTTGACAGCACACTCATCCGAATGTCATTAGTCAATAAATTATATGGGAGCTTGTGGTGGAGCTTGTGTGTCCTCCAGGTAGAAAAGAGGAGCTCAAGATGGTAACTAGTGTTTGGGGTGAGAGTAATGCTAGACATCTTGAACAATGGCATTGGAATAAGAAGAGACCTTATTAAGAAAAGAAAAAACTCCAAATCAACCTAAGCAATTTGTAAAAAAAGAAAGAGTATATCAAGAATATAATAAAAACATCCAAGTAGAAAAGAGCAGCTCAATGTCTAGTGGACTAACTTATTATTTTGCATCCCAATCACTTATGGTAAACTTTGGAAAACCATACATATGGAGAATGTCTTTCATGAATAACGAGAACACCAAAATCTCATGTTTCTTCAATATGGAGTATTTCAAAACAATTTCATTGTGTAAATGCATATATAAACTTATTTCCAAGATTAAGGGCATCTTTTCCACAATTGTGTCCTCTGAACAATTTCATTTTTTAGAAGGATTCCATATTCATGATGCAATAGGGATTACCCAGGAAGCTTTACACAAATTCAAGATGAAGCACTTTCCTGCATTCATTATTAAATTGACTTCTCCAAAGCATATGACCGGGTTAATTGGACCTACCATAGACTTGCTATGCTACATGTTGGTTTTGATCTATATATTATAGATTGGATCCTCTCTTGCATTTAGTCAATGTATTTTGTAGTCTTTCTTAATGGTGCAAGGGTGAATCCACGGACCTGGGTAACACTTTTTGGCAAGCGCATCTTGCCAAAAACAAAAAAACATATCTCGGTCGAGGGCTTTATAAACCCTTGACCGAGGTATTAAAACCTCGACCGAGGTTTTATAAAGCCCTCGACCGAGGTATTTTTCAGCCCTCGGTCGAGGTATTTATTAACCCTCGGTCGAGGTATTAGAACCTCGACCGAGGGTTAATAAATACCTCGACCGAGGTATGTACCTCGGTCGAGGTACATAGCTCGACCGAGGTCCATACCTCGATCGAGGTATCTTTTTTTTTAAAAATTATAAAATGGGGCCGCGGAGGCCCCATTTGTCATTTTCAATCGCTCGACCAAGGGACAGAGCTCGACCGAGGGATAGAGAACTCGACCGAGGTACAACGACCATCGCTCCAAAGCAACCCATCTTTGTCACAATGTCAGAGCAAAGAGGTAACCATTTAAATTGTTTTTCAATTTAAATGGAATTTAAATTTTTTTTTT
>LPNX010137080.1:0-16463 GCA_001517045.1 Pseudotsuga menziesii
TAAGTAACCAAAATAAAAATGATACAATATACAATTACAAAAAATCTCAATATAAAGACCGAATGATATATAATCATGAATTATATTGACTTACCAATGGATGCTATTCATGCCCCCCCTCAACATGTCCATGTTCTCTACAATGTCTTTTAGCTGTTTTGATCAGTAACCTTCTCGTATTAAAGCCCCTACATCGACTGCAAGGACAATAACATTTTCCATCACCCCTTCTTTCCACTCCCTCCCACAACCTAGCAAGCAATTGTTGATTTTGTTTTGCCGGATCTTGATGACCTGTAACATCATTGTTACGTGACATTTTATTACTCAAACCCTAAGAACAAAGTACGAGCAAACCTAAGTATATGATGAGTCTTCTTTTCCACAAGGGTTAGAACCAAATCCAAAGAGCAAGACCAAAATCCAAGACCAAGTGGGAATATCCCCACAAAAGAGCAAGGCCAAAATCGGCCAAGACCAAGTGGGAAGATCCCCACAAAAGAGCAACCCCAAAATCCAAGACCAAGTGGAAAGATCCCCACAAAAGAGCAACGCCAAAATCCAAGACCAATTGGGAAGATCCCCACAAAAGAGCAACGCCAAAAAAAAACCCTTAGGAATTTCGCACTTCTTAACCAAGAGATAAGTGCGAGACTCAGTGTGTGAGATAATGAACCTAGCCGTACATCTATTTATATGAAAAATGAACCTAGGATTTCCATTTTAATGTGTGTGGGATAATGTCTTAAGCGTCGCTTTCAATTTTAAATAATTAACCAATTACGACAAATTATTAAATGATTGATAAGACATTATTAAATGAATGAGTAATTTTAGCGCCGTCGCTTAAGCGACGCTTAGGAGGATATCCATCGCTTAAGCGATGCTTGCAAGCCTATCCGTCGCTTAAGCGACGCTTATCACCACCATTTCAAAAAAAAAATTTATCTTCCTGATTTTTGGCACTGTTAAAATAAAAAATCCACGCGCCGTCGGAAAAAACCGTCGGATTTTGGATCGAAATATAGTTGTGAAATTAGGTTGAGGTAGTTGTCCTGGTCTGTAGTTTTGTCTGATGGGTATCCCACCATCTAGCTGCTTGACCTGTGAACATTTCAACTAAGCTTTGAAGTCATCCATGTTCTCCAATATTTTTAGATACTTGTTCGACGTGTAGGACTAGGGATTCCCTCTCCTTATACCTTGGTAATGGTGTAGTGTTGAAGTTGGTTGGTTGTAAGGTAGGTCGTTCCCTGATTTTCTTTTCAAAGATTTTGGGGATAATTGAGACTATGAAGCACTGTCAGGTGGGTTTTTTCTGTACTTTTTGTATAGTCCAGCACCCTCTTGCTTGTGTTTCATAATTTTCTATCTCTCAGTCATGCAATTCAGCATCTGAGTTATAGCCAATTGAGTCTTGGTCACCTAAGTGAAGCTCCCCATGGATGTTTGGTTCTGTATAGTCTGTATTGTTGTGGATCTGGTAAAGTTGTCTAACATTGACCTCCTCATCAATCAGCTCAACCCAAGGTTGTCCTTGGGATGGGTGAATTGGTACAATGAATTTTTGACCATTTCCTTTTAACTTGATTCGTGCTTTATCTAAGGAGATGGAGGCTTTCATATTTTGTCCCCAAGGTCGATCGAGTAGGGCTGGGAAGGATCCAGGTCCTTATTTTGGGTCAATAATTTCAAAATCCACCTTGGTCGAGATTCCCTTGATGGTCGTGTCGAAATCTCTCCAAACCCCAATGGGTTCAATGAGGCCTTGGTCGGTGAGTTTTAGGTAAATTACTGACTCATGGAGTCGAGTTTTTCCCATTTGTTCCGATGTATCCTGGGTCATGATATTCACCTGGGACCCAAAGTTGAGCACGACTTGTTGGACGTGGTAACCTTCGATTTCCAGGTCGACAAGTGGGTCGGCATCGCTTTTGTCTTTTTGGTTTAGGCTGCATATATTTTTGGTTTGTTTTTCAGAGTTGGTGCTTTTTATTTCATGCAATAAGTCTATAAAATGAGATACTGATTTGTCAGTTTGAACCAGTTGGATTATTTGATGTATTGTGTCGGGTCGACTGTTAACAATGTCTTTTTGTCGTGCAATGTCATGGAATATGTGTGTGGCTTCTTGATATGTTTGTTTCTCCTTGGTAGGGTCAGGATAACCATTTCTGTTTTTAATATTACTAATTTGAGGGTTATCAGGGCCTGTTTTTGTGCCTTGTCAAGTGAGAATGTGCAGATTTTTAGTAGCTAATACATCATGCTTTTGGACACAAGACAAGACATTAACATTTTTCTTGTTATTAATTTTTTCTAACATAGTAGGGCAATCCTCAAGTGAGTGATCACCTACTCCACAGTGGTTACAGAATTTAAGATCAGTCTTGTCCTTGTATGGACAGTCAGCGTATCGGTGACCTTCTTTGTGACATATAAAGCACTGGGTGGATTGATGCGGTCGTATGTCGTGATTCCCGATGAATCGACCTCTTCCTCCATACCCTTGGCGTCGATTATCGTACCGGCACTCATATCGTCGGTCGTCGTATCTTTGTTTGTTCTGTTAATTTGGTGGATTTTTTTGCTCTTGATTTTGTGCCACTGCATTTGTTTGGTATACCGCATGATAGTTCTATCGGTTCTTCAAGTTTAATTGACAGTCGGCGGTATTGTGATTTTTGGTCTCACAGATGGTGCACCAGGAAGCCTTGCTATTTTTCATGTTAAACGGGCAATCTACTGTAGAGTGGTCTCTGTGGTCCTAGAAGATGTCACAAAATGACTTGGTTTGTATGTAGCAGATGTCTTGTCAGTTGTATTCTTGTCGACAATTATCTTTGGAGTTGTCGTTGGTTGAACATTTAGTGCACCAAATCTTCTAATTTTTGAGGGTGAGCTCCTTCAGAGACTTCTGTACATTCTCTACTTGTTGTTCCAGTCTGTGCTCTATAGGGTATGTGGGTATGTCTTAGTCCATTTCAACCTGAAGAGCTTTTGTTAGTGCATATTCATATGTTTTGAACGTCTCTAGACTAATATGTCGACGTACTTTTGGTGATAGTCCTACAAGAAACCATTGAATTAGTAGTTGTTCATTAATAACATAATCCAATTGTCTTAGTAAATCTTTCCACTGCTTGTCGTAGTCATGAACGGTTTCTCCTGGCTTTTGTGAAGTAGTTTTGAGCTTCCTTGCGGCCAGGTGCTTAGCATCTGGGGTTTTGAAGAATGACAAGAACTGCGCCTTGATTTCGGCTTTTGTCGCTCTGGGTTTTCATTCGGAAAATGTCATGTACCACGTCGATGCCCTTTTCCTTAGCGCTCCTACGAACTATGCCATTTGTTGGTTTTCATCCATAACCTAGTTGGCTTCCTAGGTCGACTTGCAGACGAACCAATGTCATCTGGGATATTCGTCGCCCTCATAAAGAGGAACATGAGCAGAGCCGTGACCTATGTCTGAGTCACTTTCACTACTCTCAGACGTTGGTGGAGGTGGGGGTGGTGGTAAAATTTGTGGGGTTATTGATATAGTCGTGCCTGTGAAACTTTGATCGATGGAACTTGTGCTCCCATCGGTGGTCGAGTCTTCTTCGACTTGCAGTCGGTTGATGTTGACTTCTGCTATCGATGGTCCACTGCAACTGTGTGTGCGCAGGTCAGATTCTTTGATTTCTTCTAGAGATTTACTTGGTGGGGGGGGGCACTCCTTCATGTGTCAGTAAGAGCAAGTGGATACTTCGAAGGGAAGGTGCCACTTGGAAGGTCACCCAGTTCCCTTTGATCGGTCGATGTATAATAAGGTGTCGACCCATGTATGTTTCGTTGCCTAGTCGGCTCCATATACTGTAGTCACCATCTCCTAGTCAGAGGTCATCTTCGACAATAGTCTGTATTCTAGTACACAGATTTATTGGGGAAAGGGTTATTCCTTCATCGGGAGCAGGTATTTGGAGAGGTTCTCCCTGCTCTATCCACACTTCTTCCTCCTTAGGGGACAACTCTTGCTCCATGCATTATTCCTGTCGGTCATGACCCGACTCTCGTGGATTCTCTTCACGGTTGTTCACCCTAGGGTTTTGTCTTCTGTGCAGCTCTGCGGCTCTTTCACATCTTTCTTCCCTCCTCTGCTGTCTTTTGTCCCTTTCGACTTTCTGAGTGTCTAACATACTTTCATACAACACTATTCCCTTAGGGTTTTCTTCTGCTGACTTTTCATTACTGGTGACCAATATCGGAGTTTTAGTCGACTAGGATCCACTCTGCTCTACGTTCGACACCTTACCAGCTACCCCCCCATAGCCTACCCGACACTTTTTAGAAAGCTCGGATAGTTCGGTGTATTTGCTCAAGAAGTATTCCCACTCCATTTTGGAAATGAATTTCTCCCACTTCTTCTATTTCTCCACCCACTTAGTGTTTGTTGGCTGTTCGAGAAGTGATGGATGAGGTTCGACAATGTGTGCTACTCCTTTCTAAATAAAAAATTTGAACAGCAAGGTTGGTAGGGAACCAAAAAATTGTTCGGTGAATTCTGTGTAAAATTTCTTCTTGACAGTTTCCATAGAAGTTCTATCTTCCACTGCTTGTTCCTCACATAATTCGTCAGTGATTTTCTCGAACCACTCCGACAGATTTGTGCGGCCTCCTCAGATCAGTTTTTGGAGCAACTGTTCTTCTTTAGTCACGTTCGGCTTTCTCATCCAGAAGTTGCTTTAATAGTTGTGGCATGGATTCGACAAACTTTTCATGTGTCTCTATGAAAAATTTTGCTTTGGCTTCAGCGACTGTTAATCTATTCATACGTGCATAATTTTGCAAATAGTTGGCAATTTTACGCTCCCACCAGTCCTTAATCTCTTTCTCTGGTATCATATGTGAGCATATATTTTAGACATGTACTACCGACAACGGAACCAATGTTGTAATCTCACAGATCACATAAGGTTACCAATAATACATGCTAAAACATACATAAATATAAACAGAGACAAGAGACAAGAACAAATAAGTTGAAATAGATTATATTATTATAGTGATTCCATACAAGGTAGAGAACTGAACTAAGTTCTTGTTTGGCTCAACAGCCTAATATATCCAATTTACAAATAGTTACAAAATAACTACCTGTTGGTTCAGTGAACCAACATGAATGTTAGTTGTCCGACCTAATCTTTATAGTTAGTTTGCCGACCGACTTAGTTGGCTGATCGACTAAGTCAGCCCATCGACTTAGTCGACTGATCGACTAAGTCGGCCCATCGACTTAGTTGGCTGATCGAGTAAGTCAGACTTCGTTCAAGTTGACTTTGTCAACTTGCTCCTTCTACAGACACCAAAATAAATATGGGACAAATTGGAATCTCTATACGGAAAGCATGATGACTTGAGGGTTCACTAGCTCGAAAATGAACTCATGTCTCTCCAACCATCCAATTTGAAGAGTCTGAATGATTTCTTCACAAAGTTCAAGCATATTGTTTTACTCTTGAAGCAATGCAAAGGGGAGAAGGAGGATGATTAGATCATCCTCGCCATACTCTCCAAACTTGGGGCTGATTGTTTAGTTTTTGTTTCTACATTCTGTGCAGATAATATCACAACCCTCGGATGGACCATGCCTACACTCAATGCCTTCATTGAGTCCCTAACATGTGAACATGACAAGCTTGTCCACATGGGGATCATCCAATCTTCCCATGATCAATCCCTACATGTCTCGGGGCCCAAAGATCTGAAGGGTAAAGGTAAGCAGCAAAATAACCAAAAAACTAAATTTGATGCTCCTAAAGCTAGAGTTGAAAATCAGCAGCATGATGAGCCTTCCGGCTCAAGAAAGAACAAAGGAAAATGGCACCATGGTAAGGAGAAAGTCAAGTGTTCTTATTGCAAGAAGGGATTCCACCCTGAACATGCCTACATGAAGAAGAAGCTTGATGAAGAAACCTCTTTCCTTGAGAGGAATCACATCAATCTTCTAGAGAGCTTTCAGAGGAGAGATCACCAAGATCGGGAACCATAGCATGAGAAAGGTCATGCCCTCATGGAAAGCAATTCGAAGTCCAAAGCACTGTTGATTGAATATAGAGCTTCAAATAACATGATGGTTGAAAAAGACTCCTTTTCATCCTTGGAGACTAGCAAATCCATCCCCATCCACATGGGAGATGACTCCACCATCATTTCATAAAGACAAGGTACGGTTGATCTTGAAAATGGTTTCTTTTCAAATGTATTGTATGTACCGTCTTTGGAATCAAATATCCTTAGTGTCTATCAGATGACACATACTGGAGTGACTAAGAGAGTTTCTTTCAGCCCAAATTATGTTAAGATAACAGAAATTGCATCCAAGAAACTCATTGCAAAAGGCCTTGCAAATCATCATGCAAAAGCCTATGAGTTCTCTCACTTTGTTGCGGATGCAAAGCCCACCACTCCGCTAACTCATGGAAATGAGGTTAGTAGGATATGTCATGAGAGGTTTGGTCATATTAATTTCAAATATTTTCAGAAATTATAGAAAAACTCCATGGTTGAAGGCATCCCGGTCATAAAGGCAACCACGGGAATTTGCAAGGGATGTGTGATTGGAAAACACCTGGAGCACAAGCTCGATCGGGGGAAGGCAAACCAATATACAAGAATATTGGGGCTGATACATTATAATATCATTGGTCCAATTCCTGTCACATCCATGAATGGAACAAGGAACCTCCTTAATTTTATTGATGATTTTTCAAGGTATACATGGGTTTTCTTTCTCAAAAAGAAATCAGAAGTATGCGAAAAATTTTCTGAATTGAAGGCCTTGATCGAAAATGCCTCTGGGATTAAGATAAAGATATTGAGATCTGATAATGGAGGGGAGTATTTCAGTAATAGGTTTCTTTACATATTCTCCCAAAGTGGTATTCAGGTCCAGCATTCAATTCCCTACACTCCCCAACAGAACGAAGTAGCGGAAAGGAAGAACCGGTCTCTCAAGGAGATGACCACTTGTATGTTGGAATATAAGAAGCTTGCTGGAAATTTGTAGGCTAAAGCCATGCATTGAATAGCATAAATTAATAAAATGGTGCCACATTCATCCATGAAAGGTAATACCCCTTTTGAATCATACTTCAGACACAAGCCGGATGTGTCGAACCTGCGGGTGTTTGGGTCCATTGCATGGGCCCGGATTCCACTTGATAAAAGAATGGATTTGCAACCGCAAAGCATAGAATGTATGTTTATTAGGTATCCTAATGAATATAATTTTTTCAAGACACTATATATCAATACCAAACATATCATCATCGAGAGAAGTGTCAAGTTCGATGAGCCTCTTCAGGAGGTGGAACTAGTGAAGGAGAAAACTGCTAATTTTCCTTCCTATTCTACCGATTATTTGGATGATGAAATTGGGGGTGATGACCCTGATTTGGATCCTATGATTTATGATATCAATGTGCAACAATCATCAAATACTAAATCAGAAACTCAAGTGAAAAATCATCTTCCTACATGGGCCCGACAGACACTCTCCTCCACAGGAGACAACATTGGAAATCTGGATGACACAAGGAGAACCCGGTCTGATTTCCAAAGAGAAGGAATTGCACTCTCTTGTCCTGATAATTTGTTGACTGAAAATTTCTATTTGATGATTATTTTAGATCCAAAATCCTACTACCATGCTTGGAATGATCCGCTATGGCAAGTTGCCATGGATGAAGAGATGAATTCTCTTCAGAAAAACACTACTTGGGAGCTAGTTTCTCTTCCTTTAGGAAGGAAATTGGTTCAATGCAAGTGGGTGTTTCGGAAAAATTTTGCTGCTGATGGAAGCACCTACAAATATAAGGCATGGATGGAAGCAAAATTTTTCTCTCAGGTCCAAGGAGTGGACTACCATGAGACCTTTGCAGCTGTTGCAAAAATGGACTCCATCTGCCTTGTTTTGGCAATTTCAGCATCCAATCACTGGGAGGTGCATCCCATGGATGTTAAGTCAGCCTTTCTACATGGAGATATTCATGAGGAGATATACATGAAGAAGCCTGAGGGCTACATCACTGATCCATATTTTATTTGCAAGCTAAAGAAGTCACTATACGGGTTAAAACAAGCCCCAAGAGAGTGGTATTCCAAGATGGATGCCTTCCTTCTCTCGCAAAAATTTCAATGATGCAGATCAGATCCAAATGTGTATTTAAAGTAGCATGATGGTCATCTAATTATCATTTTTTTATATTTTTATGACTTACTGATCACAATTAGCACAGTTGCCTCCATTTTAGCCATCAAAACTGCTCTCCACAATGCCTTTGAAATGAGTGATTTGGGGCTTCTAAAACAATTTTTGGGGATCGAAATCGACCAAAATTATGATGGGATTATGGTCACTCAGTAAAAATACACTTCATACCTGTTATTCAATTTTAACATGGCTGAATGTATGCCTGCACCATTCCCTTTCCTTTCAGGGATCAACCTTGAAGAAGGAAAAATCACACCTCTCATGGACTGAACTATCTATCGACAACTAATTGGTAGCTTGTTGTACTTGACACATTCTAGGACTCATATTTTTTATGCTATGAATTCTATATCAATATACATGCAGCAGCCTCATGATATTCATTGGAAGGCAGCCAAGAGGATCCTCCAGTATATTCAGTGAACCAGGACCTACGACATTCCCTATGCTGCAAACTCTGAGCTAGAGCTGGTTGGATAGACAGATTTCGATTGGGCGAGTGATTCTATTGATCAGAAGTCAAATTCTAGATATGTATTCATGTTTGGTGGTGGCCCCATTTGTTGGTCAAGCAAAAATTAGGCTGCCATAGCACTATCTTCAGGAGAGGCCGAGTATCAAGGAGCGGTGAATGCTTGCATCCAAGCAGTTTGGTTGCAAGGCATTCTTTTAGAGTTTGATCTTGGTATTAATTTTTCCATTGTACTCTTTTGTGACAATCAAAGTTCTATTAATATATCCATGGATCCAGTTACCAGGAAGAGGACCAAGCATGTAGAGATTCACATGCACTACATCAAGGAGCTAGTGCATGACAGGACCATCATTCTGCAATACTGCCCGACTAATGAGCAGATTGCAGACATCTTCACTAAGACCTTTTTAGAAAATAAGTTCACTTACCTCCATTCACTATTGGGGGTGATTTCATCAAGGTGATTCAGACTACTTTCAGTGTTTAGCTTGAGGGGGGGTTTTTCCCACTGGGTTTTCCCTCTTTTCCTCGCTTAGTTTGTTTTGAGCATTGTTTCAGATTCAGCATTGTATAGGGTGAGCTATGGCCTTAGTTGCTGGGGCCCTAGCATTTTTATGCATTTGTGTTTTCTAACTCCTCCTGAGTATAGCTTAAGGGGGGGTGTTGGAGACATTTACCACCATACACACTCTTTTTGGTCAAATTGTCCTAGTTAAACCACTATCCTAAGTATAATTGACATTAATTGACATTAGTGGAGCATTAATTGACATCACCCAGTCACACCCATGCCTACCTACAGTCAAGGAGGCTAACTTAGCCTTCTCCTACATTTGGGAAGGCTAACTAGAGCACTTTGGGGGTGATTTGAGTAATATTAATGCACCTAATTGCTAGTTGGTGGTTACAATCAGTTCAAAAAGTCAGTTAAGGTGCCTCCTCTCATTAAATATATTATTTAATGATTATTTAATGATCTGGAGTCAACAGGGGTGCCTCCACCAACTTCTGATCATCAGTTCAGCTTCAGTGAACCTCATCAGGGTTCATTGAAGTCATTGAAGCACTAGCACTTGATGGTTGGCTTGCTATGACATGTGTTTGATATCTTTCAGTTGAGACTCAGTCATTTATTGCACTCTAACTTTAGTTAGGGTTTGGTGAGTCAATTAGGTTTTTATTCAGTGGTTAACTAAGTGTGAAGCAATGGCTTACAGCTAGTTAAGCTATACTCACTTATTCAATTCGAATGACCTCCTTAGGCATTTGAATTGCTCACTCATTCAAGCTGTAGCTTGACATTGTAATTGTAATTATTCATTGTTTATTATGATATACAGAGTGGCTACTATTTTGTAGACCGATTACACCATTTCATGAGTTATTTGTTGATTATTTCTTGATGAGATTGATTATTTGTTCCTAGATCAATGTGCAAGATTAATACAACCTATCTAGTTTCCACTATGTTTTCGTACTTTTGATCTTGGATTGCAATGAAATTTTCTTCACTAACAGAAATTGTGATAGGCTGGTTGCATTCTTCAGAAAATGAACATGTGGAGGGATTACAAGACTAAGATTTTCCAGATACATCATCTTCTCTGTAATCAATCACACAAGCATTGTAACTTTCAAGAGATTTCTGTTGTGAAAAGGAATTTTTTGATTGGGAAAGGGAGGCCTCTTCTTGTAACAAAAATTTGGAAATTGAATAACATGAGGAAGGATTTGATTGACAGTCCCAACCTATCTCTTGGTCGCACAAAGAATGGAAAGAATGCTGTAAATCATAATCAGTTTTAGGAAGAGAGATATAACTGGTTGAAACAGAGCTTTGGTGTATGTCAACTTCAGCCGAAGAAGACAATACTGACTCTTGGGAGTTTTCTTGAATATCATGGAAATTGGATTGTCTTTCTTTTTGAGCTGAATACTCATGTAAGATCTCTAAAATCTCTTCATCCAAATACTGATCATCACCACAATCATATTTCATATTCTTAATGAACTCTCTATCGTGTGTGCAACAATCTTGAAGTAACAATAAAGAAGGATAATGCCTTTTGAAATGTTCATGAAATATTGTATGAAAGTATTTAAGGGAGGATAAAATCCCTACTGGAAATCCCTCATACCAAGACCTTGCATACCCTTCCAAACTAAACATGAATAGTCTCATTAAATAATCTTCATGCCATCCCACTCCCAACTTATGTATATGCTTATGAAATCTAAATAGATGAAGGGCAACATCATCACCATTTTCATCATTGAATCTTGGAAGATATGTCTACCAATATATTAGAGGTATTTTATTGGGGTAACCAAGAATGGCAGCAAGATTCATAGGAGCATACCTTGCAGCTTGAGAAGTCATCTTGATGGTGGATAAATTGAATCAGCTCCTCAAACTTTGCAACTCGTTTGATAGTGGAGCTGCCATAGAACATTATGAAGAATGCATCCTTCATAGATGGAGTCGCCAGGTGAAAAGAGACATGACCTTCTTGATGTCTGACTACTGTTCACCATCAATAGTCATATCTAAACCTTTCGTTCAAATCTAGGGAATATTTGAGACCTCTCCTTGTCTCTTTCTTTCTGACCATCGGTCTCCTCAGTGGAGTCACCTTCCAGAATCTTTCAGTGGAGTCGCTAGGCCAAATGATACAACCTTTTTCACTGTAAGAATCTTTGTTTTCCCACAGAAACTATTTATCCTTTGAATATTTTTCGTTCTTCCTAGGGATGATATTCAATCTCATTCCTCGGCAACGACGCCAGTTTGTTATCACTGAATATGAGCCCAATGGTTGCAGAAGGGCCCACCTCTGGGTAACAACAAAACTGCTTTTGGCCATGCCTCCAACCCTACACAGTCAGAGAGGGATCTCTCATTTGTCATTGGAGAATCTCTACATAAGGTTGTTAGTCTTGTGTGTCACCAGAGTCTACTCCACATAGGATATTTAAATCGGTATGATCAGGGGGCTAGGATCCTGAATGGGGCAATGTGGGTAAAGGTAGGTGCATGGTGGGGTTATCAGGGTTAAAGGACCATGGGAAAATGGAGTAAAAACTTGCACATGAAATGATTATAGATGGAAAGAATGGAAAAATGTAGCAAATGGAGGAAACATAGCTGTTGATTTCCCAATCAGGAGATTTTAGCGGGTGTTTTGGAGGACAAGAAAGAACAGTCCATCTCATGGAGCATCGGTGAGATGAATTCCATGAGACCTTAGAAGAACCATTGTTAGTGCCTAGAAAAGTGGTCGGAGCATAGCAAGTATGAATTATGAACCACTATACCTTATGTTGTAGGCATGAAAGCAATAAACGAAATGGAGTGAAAACAAGGAAACAAAATTTACATGTAAAGAAAGCACTTATTGGGAAAAACAACAACACAAGAATCTTTGCTGTGAATGGCAGTCTTCCACTACAATTTTATTCATACAAAGGTATCAAGTGTTTACAAATGGGAACCTCAACTTGGGATTGTTTCCTGATCCAATTCTCTAACCCCCTTTCTTCCTCTATCGAGAGTGTTTTTATACAATCCTAATGCTGACACTTCAGAATAAAAAAATGTTACAAATCACTGTCCGGCGTTAATAGTGCAAAGAGTGGGATATTGCCACGTTTTACAAATATAAAGAAACATTATGGAGATGGAACTCGTAATAACATGGGCTGACAACGCAGATCCTCCCATAATCCTGCTTCATGAAAATGACTCCCATGTGACGTGCAGATGAACGATTGTCTGCACAGGCTGCCTTGGACCTATTTTGGATCTCCTTGTCCAGATGGAGGCTACCGATCAAAGGCTGACAAGAAGGACCAAATACATCTCACTACTATTCTCCTGGCCTCATCCTCCATTTGGTAACACTGTTATAGGAGGAGGCTGAAGAGAGGGTGGGCAAAAGCTAGGTGATGATAAGCGACTTAAGAAGCTTATCGTCCTTGTATTATCTTCTTCATCCTATGAAGAGGATCTTCCTATGAGCCATGCAGGAAGGTGTGTGCCTATCCCTCTCTTTTCCCACTAATAAGAAGACAAATGGAACCCCCAAGAATGGCATTGGAGGATTTGGACCCACCTGGTCCCAGCACAAGCTTTTGCTCCAACTGTTTTGCCACTACTGCGAGCTCAGACTTTGAAGGTCGGGACTGCAGTCAAGAGTACCAGAGGGACATCGCTAGGATTTCCAAACCCATGCATCACATATCTAGATACTAGGTGGTGTAGAAGCGGGTGAATCCCTCTTGGTATCAAACATCTGTGCCCCAGTGGTTGAAAGTCTTTTGGCATGGACAACTAGAACATAGATTTTGGGTCTGCCTACCAAGAGTACTCCTTGTTGAAGTAATTTATTGAACCACACTGTCATGGTCATCTATGGAAGACCTCGACACTGCTTGAGATTCAACCTCATATAGATCTTACCACCTACACAATTCCATGTCTCAAAGCTCTTCAGAAGGTGGTGCTATATAGTGTGAGCAGGAAAGGCTCCGGGAAGGGATGCTTCTTTGAAATGGATGTGATGGTGGAATGTGTGGTGTCAGGGTGGAGATTTTTCCCTCCTGATGTTCAATTATATTATACGGCATGGCTAATATTTCGAATCATTTTCGCGTGGCTACCAAGATGGTTCTAGGGGTTGTGGATTTGACCATCTCCTGCCCTTTTCGTCACCTTGATGGTGGTGTCAGGTTTTTTTAGTTCGTAACATCCCTCGGTCTTGTGTAAATTCTAGGTTTGACACCTCAACGAATCAAACCTTTATCTCTCTCATAGTTTCCACTGAAACTAGTGCCACGCTTGGAATCCAGGGAGTTGCGCCACGAGACAAAACTTCCCACTTAGGCGTATCCCGAATGGTGTTGGAGGAATTGGCCAATCTGCGACAATGAAGATTACACGCATGAACACCCCCTTTGCTGTCATTTCCACACGAGATGGGAGATTTTCACTTCAGGAGTCTTCTTCAGCCTCTCAATCAAAGGAAGCTTTTCTATCCACCATCCACGTTCCACTTATCCTGCCACCAACCTTTCTCTTTTGTACACCATGGGCAGTTTGGATCATGATACGTTTTGAGCCATAGATCGAAGTTAGACCTCATGCAGCCATCGATCAAAATGGGCCCTGCCATTTTTGCAATAGAGAACTCAAATATTCACCCATGCTCGTTCTCCCTATGAAATGAACCGTAGCCGCTGATCTATCCTCGCTTTCATCACAACCGTTGATCCTTTTGACCTCTACGCTTTTTCTTGATTTGCGATTGTGATTTTACCCACACAAGCATGGCTTGCGAAATCGTTGTAGGCCATATATCTGCCCCAAGCCACATCTCAACAATCGAAAGCTTTTGGTAATTAACAAATTTCACGATCTAGGAAAGGAGCTTAGACCGTGCATGTTTGTCTGCATGAAGAAATCCAAAACTGTTGATCTGCCTCTGATAAATTGAATCCCTCAAATATGGATCATGCCCAATGTCATGATACACTTGCCGCTTCCATCTTTGAAAGAAGCTCACATGAGATTTGAGGGGCTGGGACCCTTACTGAACCTCTGTCAAGCCTTCAAATCAACTGTTAAAATAGAGTGTTAACAGATATTCTTGTCCTTGACCAAGTTCTTCTTGTGTAAGGATTTTAGCCTCATCTCCCTCTAGAACTGGAACTTCTCTACTTATGTAGGTGTCCAATTCATTTCCTTCAAGAACTAGTGAGATCCTATACTTCCATGCTTGGAAGTTTCCATCCTCACTAATATTGTCATCAAGCTCATGTGATTAGTCATATTGAAGTGAGAACCTCAACTATAAATAGAAAAATATTAGATCTTACAGATTTGAAGCATCCATCTTGGTTCCGGAGCTGGCTGATATAGGGTTTGTCAGAGAAACCCTAATTTTCAAAAGTTGAAATATTTCAGATCTGATTGTATAGAAATATAGACCTATTCAGGGAGAGTTGTCCAATGTACTCCTTTTCTGAAAACAGTGGAGGGAAGCTCCCAGAACAGGAAGCCCTATCTTACCAATTTCTTTTGCAAAAATTCTTGATATTGTTTCCGTGGTATCTCAGAAATTACTTCTCCTTGGTCTCTCAAATTTTGTATTGAGGTATCCTCTTCTATCCTTGTTCCAACAACATAGGTTTCATCAGCATTGGTTTCACCAATTGGGACTTATGAGCGTTTTCCCAAGCTGACATGTTTCAAGAATGTTTAGCATAGCTAAGTTGTACGAACTTCCACATGTCACTATTTCATCTTCGGGGTATAAAATTTTTATCACATAAATTAAAGTCTATGCCATTTCTGTAACATCTTGATAAATTTAATTTGTACCTTCGTATCTTGAGATATAGAAATTATCCCTAGGTGCCCTGTTTGGGGAGGAATCCTAAGAGAGGCTGGAACCCTAACTTGGAGGAATCATGTCTCCTAGAATATAGTGAATTTCATGCTAAAAATTGGAAAGAGTGTCCATCAGGAATTTATCTTCGACCTGTAAAATTTTTGGCACCTGATCCTTCTCCAATATTGCGATATAGAGAATCTACAAAAACTATGAGTTTCAATATTTTAGGGTTTTTCAGGCGTGGGGTCAAACTAGGGTTTGAATTTCTTGGAGTTTCACCCAACCAAAAATCTCAACCCAGGTCTCTAAAAGTTGATTTTGATGAGGAGAGAAATCCTATGCCGAGCTCACTAAAAAATTCCTCTTTTGTAAAAATCCTTAATTTCCCACACCAAAAACTCAAAATGATCGGAATCAAATTCTCCTTTGATAGAAAGATTCACCCTTCAATGGAGAGTTAGCATAGCCTTATTTTTGTTGATGTATTGTGGAGAGAGACCAAAAAAGTAAGAATCCCTAGCTTCCACAGTTACAGAGTGTCTTCTTCTCAGGTTAGCTCTGATACCATGTTATATTTTTATCATTTAAGCAATATGATCTTAGGATCTTATCTGAGAGAATAACATGCACAACAATAAACACAAGAGACAAAAGGCACAAAGAATTTTCCTTGGGGAAACCATAAAGGAGAAAACTTCACAACTTCCATAGAGATAGAATGAGCAACAATGGTAGTAGTAATGTGGAAATTGAACCCAGTGATAGAACAATTTTACTCACAACAATTATCAGTTGATCATGCAAAATCACTCACAAAAGAGACTGAAAATGGAGCTGAACACTAAACTGTATTAACTCAGTGTACAATTTCCAACACTGTAATAGAATAGGTTGATGCATTAAATAATTACATAAGGGATTCAAATGCATGAGGAGGCAATTCGAATCTAGTCAAAAGTAGGCTTACTAAAATTAAGCAATTACCCCATAGGTGCATAAAGTAGTTTCCAAATCAGTCATGGAGCTCACAAATTGGAAAAAGAAATTAGGCAAGCTAAAGAGTGATGGAATGAAAACTCATACATGCTTTTCATAGGAGAAAAGAGTGGAGGATGTGGAGGACAAAAAACTAGTTAACCTCACCTAGTCAAACTTTCCCAATTGCCTTAAAGCACTGAAAAAGCAGGCAATAAAGCAGAAAAAGCAGAAGGGCGCCTAGGAGGCCAGGAATAAAGCAAAATTGATTCCTTGAGGTTTCCCAAGTGCTACATGAGTCAAAATAGGAAATTTTGACCACTATGGATAGGTAAATGACAACTTGCATAAGGTGGGACACATGAACTAG
>LPNX010137080.1:16637-89350 GCA_001517045.1 Pseudotsuga menziesii
GACTTATGAGTAATATATCAGAAAATTATAGGTCCTAGCAACAAGGATTAGTCACCCTTTACATACTGCATGTCCATACAACCAAGGAAAGAGGCAAAAACCACATGGGAAAATCCTCCCTTAAACATGGACTGTAAAACAAAATTTGGAAATCTTGTCTTCACTCATGCTTCACAGCATGATCAGCAATCCCCAGCAGTGATTTGAGATTGATGAAGGTATTCTCACAAAATGATTTGGTGAATATATTAGATGCTTGTTCTAAGGATGAACATAAGAGTAGGTGAATGGTGCCATCATGCACAATCTCTCTAATGTAGTGCATATGGATCTCAATGTGTTTGGTTCTCTGCTTCTGAACTGGATCATCAAAGATTCGAATGGTACTCTGGTTATCATAGTAGATGGTATTTGAGTACTCTAATTCTAATCCACACTCTCCAAGTAATCCCTGCAACCATAAACATTGAGTTGTTGCATTTACAACTCCTCTGTACTCTGCTTCTGTAGATGAGAGTGCAATAGCACTCTGTTTCTTGCTTGACCAGCTGATTGGCCCTTCTGCAAACATGAACACATATCCTGATGTGGAATTCCTATCTATGCTATCACTTTCCCAATCACTGTTAGTAAACCCAATCAAATCAAGATCATATTTTGCTTTGTAGAAGATCCCATGTGTCCTTGTTCCCTGAACAAAGTTAAGGATCTTTTTGTCTGCTTTCCAATGGATCTCATGAGGCTGATCCATGTATCTAGAAGCCACACTTACTACATAAGAAATATAAGTTATAGTATGTCTAAGATACAACAAACATCCAATCAATTTCCTATACAGTGTATTGTTTACCATAGGTGAAGAATCGGCTTCTTCCAGCTTCACTCCTAAAAGGAAAGGAGTCTTGCTTGGTTTCCAGTCCTTCATTTTGAATTTGTTTAGCAAATCCAAGGCATACTTGGACTGGTGCACCTTGTTTCCATATTTATTTTGAGAAATATCAAGCCCCAAGAATTGGCTTAAGAGCCCCAAATCTGTCATGGAGAAGGCTTGGTTCATTGCACCCTTCAAGGAAGCAATCTCATCCTTTGAGCTTCCTGTAATGAGAAGGTCATCAACGTATACCAAATGATCATTAATGAACCATTAATTAACTTGAAATAGACATTTGGATCTGATTTGCACCGAACAAAATTCAGTGATAGCAAGAATCCATCAATCTTGGCATACCAAGCCCTGGGGGCTTGCTTTAGCCCATACAATGACTTTATCAACCTGCACACAAGAGAATGGTTAGTAGAAAATCCTTGAGGATGCTGCATATATATCTCTTCAGTGAGATCTCCATTCAGGAAGGAACATTTTACATCCATGTGATGTACCTCCCATTGCTTTGAGGTTGCGATGGCTAAGGCTAGCCTGATGGAATCCATCTTTGCCACTGGTGCAAAGGTGTCATTGTAATCTATGCCATGAACTTGTGAGTAGACCTTGGCTACCAATATGGCCTTGTACTTTATAGGTGAACCATCAGCAGCAAATTTGGTCTTGTAGACCCACTTACACTGAACTAACTTCCTCCCTGGGGGAAGATCCACTAACTCCCATGTGTTGCTCTTCTGGAGTGAGCTGAAATATTCCTTCATGGCTGATTGCCATATTGGATCTCCTACTGAATATTCATATGTCTAAGGATCTGATTCCACCATCAGATAGCATTTCTCAGCAAACATAGGATCCTTCATGCACAGACCACTGTCAAATTGAGATCTAGTCCTCCTTGGGTCATTGGGATCCCCTGCTAGCTCTCCTGCTACATGAAGTGTCTTGGATTCCCATTTTGGCCTTGTAGGGATGTTAGGATCTGTAATAAACTCATCACTATCATACATATCAGAATCAGCATGTTCAACAATCTCTTCACTTACTTTCAGAGGTTCAGGTGGTGAAGAGGCTTCTCCAACTTCCACTGCTGCTAGGGGTTCTTCTTGAAACTGAACACACCTTTCAATGAAGGATTTGTTTGTGCTCAAATTTATCAGCTTGTACCCTTTTGAATCTTTAGAGTACCCAACAAATAGACACTCTTGGCTTTGGGGCTGCAAAGCCTTCCTCTTCTCTGTTGGAATTCTAGCCCAAGCCTTTGAGCCAAAAATGCTGAAATGGGTCACATCTGGCTTGTGCCCACTCCATGCTTCGAAGGGAGTCATACCATTAATCTGTTTATGAGGCACCCTATTCTAGATATAGGCTGCACAGTTTATAGATTTGGCCCAGTATTTTGGTGGCAAATTTTTGGCTTCCATCATGCATGTTGCCATCTCCTGCAGTGATCTATTCTTCCTGTCAACAACACCATTCTACTGTGGTGTGTAAGGGATATAATCCTGCAACTGAATACCTGCATATGCACAATAATTAATAAACTCAGACTTGAAATAGTCACCACCATTGTCATATCTAAGGACCTTGAGTTTCCTCCCAGACTGGTTTTCAACCAAAGCCTTAAAGACTTTGAAGAGGCCAAAAACTTCAGACTTGTGTTTCAGGAAGTAAACCCAGCAATACCTAGAAAAGTCATCTATGAAAGTCAATGCATATTTGGACTGACTCATGGACATATGAGGGAATGGGCCAGCAACATCACTGTGGATCAAATCAAGGGTGCAGAGGTTCTCTCATGACTAGCTCTCTCAAATTTATGCTCTGGGTGTTTTCCTAGGATACAACCTTGGCAGACTCCTTTGGAAAATTTTATCTTGGGAAACCCTATGGCCATCTCTTTTTCACTAAGATCAGAAAGATACTTGTAGTTTAGGTGGCAAAATATTTCATGCCAAAGCTTGCTTGCTTCATTAGCATGAATCAGAAGAGCAGAGGGGTTTGAGTAGGGTAGGAAGTGTGAGAACATGTATACCTTCGAAGTATGATTTGCAACTCCTTTAGCAATGAATTTACCACTTGAGATCTCTGTGATCTCAACTTCATCAAGGGAGAATATGACCTTCTTTGGAGACCCAATGTGAGTCATCTGGTACACTGATAAGAGGTTGGAGGCAAGACCAGGCACATACAACACATTGCTGAACTGACCATGATCAAGATCAATCCTCCCTTTGCCCAAACTTTCAGTGAGAGAGTCATCTCCCAATAATATAGGTGGTCCTTTCAACATGTCAAGTGAGGTGAATGCCTCCTTGGTCGAAACCATATGTCTTGAATCTCCAGAATCAATGATGAAACTAGGTGAGCTTGATGTGCCAGCAACCAATCCATGAACTCTCTCTCTGTCTTTTGAACTTGATCCTCATTCTCTCTTATTTGAGCTGTCTGGAAGGGAGATGCCATTCTTCTCCAGGAGTTGGGGTCAGTATGTCTATTTGCTTCTTCATACAATAGCTTTCAGTGTGATTTTCCTTATTGCAGTATGCACACTTGCTCATTTCTCATTTATTCTTCTTCTTCTGGTAGTTCTTCTTGGAACCTTGTGGCTCCTCTGGAGACTTGTTCTTGTCCTTCTTTTGCTCAGGTGGATTTTTAGTTTTCTTTTGATTTTTGAATCCACCTTCAAATCTCCAGCAACCAGAGCTTGGTCTTCGGATGGTTGATGGTGCCCATCATCACCAGCTTGTCCTGTTCTTGTGTGAGAGATTCCATGAAATCTGCAAGGCTAGGCATCTTCCAGATTCAAGCTATCAACTTTGTGGCATAGAAGGTCGAAACAAACATTGAATAGTCAGGACCAAGCTTCGAGAGTATGGCCAAGACCAGCTGATCATCCTTCTTTTTTATCCCACATTGTTTTAGCAGCAAAACAAGTGCTTTGAACTTGGATAAATAAAGTTGCAGGGATTCAAAGCTATTGGGACTCAGGGAGATCAGTTCATTTTCAATTTGATGTCCCCTCATCTCATATGTCTTTCCAAAAAGATTAGTAAGATTCTCCCATACTTCATTTGGTGATGTCAATCCATCAAGATGGAAGAGGAGGTCTCTGGAAATACTTAGACACAAGAGACCATAGGCCTCATCCCTTCTTGTTGTGCCATTTCATCTTCTCTGCAGCTGCATTGGGATCTACTTCTATTTCCATAGTCACCCTGTAGAGGCCTTTCGCTCTCAACATTATCTCCATCTCAGCTTTCCATTAAAAGAAGTTAAAGGGAGTCAAGATGATCTTCTAAGATTGATCAATAGCTTAGAAATTTGTCCCGGCTGTCACTAGAAGGATCCCTGTCACTGATGTCAAACCTGCAAAACAATTTTGAAGGAGAGAAAATGATATACAATGGCTCTGATACCATGTGGAAATTGAACCCAGTGATAGAACAATTTTACTCACAACAATTATCAATTGATCATGCAAAATCACTCACAAAAGAGACTGAAAATGGAGCTGAACACTAAACTGTATTAACTCAGTGTACAATTGCCAACACTATAACATAATAGGTTGTTGCATTAAATAATTACATAAGGAATTCAAATGCATGAGGAGGCAATTCGAATCTAGTAAAAAGCAGTCTTAGTAAAATTAAGCAATTCCCCCATAGGTGCATAAAGTAGTTTCCAAATCAGTCATGGAGCTCATGAATTGGAAAAATCACTTAGGAAAGCTAAAGAGTGATGGAATGACAACTCATACATGCTTTTCATAGGAGAAAAGAGTGGAAGATGTGGAGGACAAAAAACTAGTTAACCTCACCTCGTCAAACTTTCCCAATTGCCTTAAAGCACTGAAAAAGCAAGCAATAAAGCAGAAAAAGCAGAAGGGCACTTAGGAGGCCAGGAATAAAGCAAAATTGATTCCTTGAGGTTTCCCAAGTGCTACATGAGTCAAAATAGGCAATTTTGACCACTATGGATAGGTAAATGACAACTTGCATAAGGTGGGACACATGAACTAGGAAAATAAGACAAAAATAATTAAATTAATGTCTAAGGTAGCTAACTATGGGTTGATTATTCTAACAAGTAAAACCCATAGACATAAAAGATGATCTCTAACAGTTGTTCTCTCTCTCTCACTTGAGAGAGACTCTCCTCTCTCACTCATGCGCACTAGTGAGTGAGTGTGTGTGTGATATGCAGAAATGAGGAGAGCCTCACTTCTATTTATATTCTTCTGTTCACTTTATGCCCACTCTATCAAGTCGGACTCACTTAATAACTACTTACTAGGGCTGACTTCTCTAAGAGAGTTTAATAACCGTAGTGCCCCACAACTATGGGGAATTTTCCCTCTGATCAACAAGGAGGGTTAACCTTCACTCAATTGCGGGGACTATTTCCCCGACTTACAATGAAGGTTTAACCTCAATGACTTTACATGACTTCTTTACATTACTGAATCTTCCGATTGGAACATCGCGGCATGACATGACTCAATTACATTATAAATACTTCCTGGAATAAACATCATGATACAATAAATAAGATATACAAGTGAATACATTCTGAAGTTACAAATACATAAACAACAAGTATCTTAGAGCTCCTAAGGTAAGGTTTCCTATCTGGTATATCAGGTCTGGATTAGTTCTCCTTTTTCCTTTCAGGAAATTGTTCTCAATGAATTCTCTTGAGAAAAAAACAAGCAGAAAATGACTCCTCCAAATGATAGATCAGAACCCCAAGCCTATCCTAGGATTGAGTCTTTATGGACAGATGTTTCAGTTAAAGGGATAGTTAAATAAAAAAACCTTGGTTTCTTGATTTAACCCTTTTTAATTACTTTGGGTAATTTTTTATATTTTAACTTAGGAATTTTCAACTATTTCTTAATTAGACTCTTGTAGGTTTTCATTTATTTATTATCTTTACATAATAAATAATAATGGATGGAGCTTTTCTTTCTTTCTTTCATCATTAATATTATTAATATATTTATTCTTTATACATCCCATGTATAAATACATAATAATAAAACATTTGTTAACATTCGTCTTTGAGCATCATATACCATGATCACTAGACTTAATGACACTTCTTCATTAAGGTTAGGTAGGTAGAAGGTTAGGTCTACTAGGCTAGGAAACTCTAAACATCCTTGCATGTTGGATTTCCCTCATATAATGTGGTAGTTCTTCAGTACTTGATGAGAATACAAAATTTCCAAATTTCATTTAATTACTTATAAATAAGTCTGATGAGATCAATATTTTTTCTTGATTCGTTTTCACTCAGAAGTTATTAAATTATTTTCAGTAACCCCTAGCACTTATTAGAGCCCATATTGAATGCTTTAACAGAGAGTTCCGAACTTAGTGTGATTATAGAGACCTTTTCTCAACACTAGTTCTAGGATGTACTTGTATGATATACCTAGGGATACAATGGCCAAGGATCCGATGCTCCAGAGCTTTTGCTCAACATGGAAGGCTCCAAGTCTTATGCCCAAAAATTCCAAATCCTCTCTTTTCATGTGTTTCAGAGCTTCTCGCTCAACACAAATTTAAGTACTCATGTTGGTTGCTATGGGCAGACCTAGGTTTACTATAATTAACCATCAACACCCCTAGTTCACTGGCCCTTTCGGTGAAAAACCATGGAGCGGCCTGAAGTCTCACCCAAAGTGACTCTAATGGGTTGGCCAAAGACTCAAGTGTCTCCGACCAGGTTCTGAGGCGGCCTGTGCGTCTCATAGATTTTCTAGCCTGCGAGATCTCAGTCTCTGTGACGCACAACCTTTTCTCATGCGCAGCAACTCTAATCCTTATCGCATCGCCATGCCTCGGCCAACACGTAACCCTTGCCAACAATAAATTCTCAACCGCGGTGCACCGCAGCTCCTCTGCTGGTGTGATATCACCTCTCTGCGATATCCTACTACTGCGGCTCTGCATAGTCAGTGCTACCTGTTTCTGACGTACTGGACTCAATGCTCAGGGCTAATTAATCTGCGACTCTTAACTATCTGGGATGAAACAACCGTAAGATCTTATACAAAATACTTAAAGTCTTAGCTGCTTTATCTTTAATAGTGTTGTAAACTGAGTAGCTCATACATACATTAAACTGTAAACAAGGTTCATGTACTAACTAATAGATGTAACAATTAAACACAACACATAAATCAATCACATAACACTTGATTTTAACGTCGTTCACCTCCAGGATGGAAGTTACGTCCACAGAATTGTGTTTTCTCTATTATAACTTGGGGAAGGTAAACACAGTTCTGCTGCACCACATATGCAGCTTGATATCTTCTGTTTAACTCCACACACAGGATGGAGCCCTTCTCTCTTAGATCTCTTCTCTTCTCTATAATGCACCTCTTACAATATACTCTTCCCCTCGATCAATCCCTGCGAATTGTTACATACAGACTCAATGACTCTCAGACAGGCTAAGTGTCTGGATCTTACAAAATGTTCAAACTAGCTTAACAAGTTGGATGGCTTAAGATGTTCAGAATGCCTAAGGTGCCAACCAACCTCCTATTGTCTAACCTTTTACAATACAAAATACATCTCTTTATAGGCGACCCAAAGGTCTCTCCATTACAACACTGTGGGCCTGTCCCAACAGTAAACCCCAAACCCTAACTAGTGACAGTTGGAATAATTGTACTTGAAGTAGCCACTTTTCGTCACACCATAGCTCCTCTGTAGTCCTCCATGCTTCCCGGCACTGACCATGGGTACTATGCACCGCTTCTCTTTACCACAGCTTCCTGCAGTCTTCCATGCTTCCTAGCGCTAACCATCGGTACCGGTGCTGCTTCCCTTTTTCTGTCCTTCATCTTCAATACCTCGACCTTGTCGCTCCTTTTCCTTTATGAGGGTAGCTGAACCCTCTTGTCTCCACTACTGCCTTCAATGCAGTGGGTGAGCTCTCTCTTCTCGACCGCTCAGGTACTATCGTCTCCCTTGACTTCTCTGTCCCAATAGTAATGGTTTTCGACTCTAATCTAAAGCTAGAAACATGCTACAGTTGTCGTAGCTTTACCTCCTATATCTCCGCCAAAACTGTCTATCTGTCAAAATAGCAACTTCTTCTGTAGCTGTGGGACCCTACTCCAATAGTCCCCTAACACTTATTTGTGGCTCATCCTCGAGCCACTACCAGCAGTCTTCTCCTACTGTAGCTTCTCCTGGGATTCCTGCGAAGTCCGTTGCAACTTGTCTCGAAGTCCTGCGACTTCGTTCTGCATCGCTTCGACACGTTGTCATGCCGAGTCAAGCAAAGCTTGACTAATCTTGGAGTCTTTTGTTGCATTAATTTCTTCTCTAGTCGTAGTGAACTACCTCACTTTCTGCTCAACTGTGCCAACCAGCTCAATGATTTGCTCATGATAGGGTTAAAGTAGGTCATTGATGTGGATCTCCTTTGTTCTTAACCGATGCGCTTCCTGTTGCAAGCGGTTCATCTCCTTCTTCTTTCTCATCTTCTGAAGAGCTACTAAGCTCTTAATTTCCTCCTTCATTGCCATTGTGGTATTCTCTATCTACTAAATACTTCGTTGGACTTCTACTTTCTCAAACGGCTCATCTAACTCGGACCATGTGTTCGTCGCATCGGTTAGTACTAACCGTGCTTCGTTGATGCGAGATTGCATCTGCGCAGAAGTGAGTTGAAAGGCCTCTATTCTTGCTTTCTTGTCTACTTGGTAGGTATCTCATACGTGAGCCTCAAGCTCGATGATCTGCACTTTGTGGTCCTCCTCCATCTTGGCCACTATTTCTTCCATCCTAGCCACGGTTTCTTCCAGAGCCTTTGCTCTGTCTGCCACTCTTCTCAGCTTCTGCGGGACCGGTAAGGTGAACTCAATGTTACATGATCAACAGCTTAAGATGGGCACTGTAACCATATTCTCTTTAAGGTTTTCTAAACTCTGCTGGTATTCCTCATTCCATATGAATTTTACATCTTTCTTTAACAGTTTTTCCATCAGTGTTGTAATCTTTGCATAGCCCTTGATAAATTTCCTGTAGTAGCCGATGTGACCAAGTACTGTTCTCAGCTATTTGACTGAGTTGGGTGCTGAAATATTTACAATGCTGTCAATCTTTACGGGATCTACCATCAATCCTTGCCTACAAACAATGTGACCCAACAAAATACCGAATGGTGCACAGAATATACATTTTTTCAAGTTTAGAGAAATCTGGTACTGTCTACATTTCTCTAGCATCAGCCTTAAATCTCCTATGTGCTTGTCAATCAATCCAAATGCAGTCCAATCATCGAAATAAACTTCTATGAATTTATGAATGTATTCTTTAAATACAGCAACTACTACTCTAGAAAAGATAGTTGGTGCATTCTTAATACCAAAGGGCATTACTGTATACTGGAATGAGCCCCATTCTATTGCAAAAGTGGTATTAGATCGATCTTCTGGATGGATTCTGATCTGATGATAGCCTGAAAAGCCATTGGTGAAGGAGTATACCTTCTGTCCTCCTACATTGTCTAGTAATTCATCAGTGAAGGGTGTTGGGAATGGATCATGAAGCGATGCATCATTGAGCTTGCGCAGGTTGACACAGATCTTGATGTCTCCTTTGGTTTTCTTTTCTTGTATGACCATGGGACTAACCCATTCACTCTCCTCTACTCGTTCAATGATGCCTGCTGCTAGCATCTTGTTGATCTCATCCTTAACTTTTTCTTTATAGCGTTGATTGAGTCTGTAAGGACGCTGCTTAACTGGTCTAGCATCCTCCTTTAATGGTATCCTCATTACTCCTAGGTCACCAACTATTCCCTTCATCTCTGTAAACTTGGTGGGAAATAGGTCCTGGTAGTCATGTAGCAAGTCTGCAATCTATCCAACTGTTTTATCGTCCCAATAGTCTCCAATAGAGGAAAACTTTGGTTCGGTGTCTGTGCCAATATTGATTTTTTTAGTCTTGATGGGCTCTGTGATTACTGGAATTTCTAGCTGCGGTCCCTCAATATCGCGAGTTTCCTCTGACTCTGGAATGTTGATGTTGCGAGGATCGTCATCCTCATCCTCTGGTTCTGCTGTGAAGTTATAGCAATCAAGTGCATCTTCTAACTGGATGGCCCACTCTGGTGGAGTATGTACTGGTAGGCTATAATCCTCAAATATCTTAGTCTTTATGACATCTAGGGCCTGATCAACATTTGAATACTCATATTTGAAAGTGAAGGTGAGTAGAAAGCTGTCTATCATAAGTGACCATGTAGTCATTCCCTTGCGCAATTCAGTCTCTGTGTACCAATTCCTTGGGACTGTGTCTAACGTGTGAATGAATCAGTGGACCCGTTCATCCTCAGGAATGTTCGACCAATTCTGTTCGCATGTCTGAATATGTGACCTGGGGTCACTTTCTCCTGTGTATTTTTGCTGGGCATACTCTCTATCAATAGAGAATCTGATTGCCATTAGTCTCTTAAGATCCTCCCATGATGCGATATTCTCTTTATGCGCATACCACCATCTTGCAGGTGTGGCTTGAACTGCAAGGTCCATAGCTGTGATCCTCTCCTCGTGAGGAATTTGTTGTTCGAACTACGTGAGAAAGTCCTAGATATCTGTTAGACCCTAAAATGATGGAATCTCATTGATCTCTGCGCCGATCCATCGCAATGACTTAGTCAAGTATGCACATCTGCACGCTGAGACTTCGTGAAGTCTGTTTTGCCAATTCTCTAGACCAACATCTGAATCCGATGCACATGAGCTGTCGCATCGCCAACTAATGTTCCCTTCTGCAGTTGGATTGATGTAGTCGCTCTGGTTTGCAGTCATCTGATAGAGACCCTCCATGTTACGTGCCTCTTCCTCTATTCTGATCAATTCGATGTATCTAGGACCCTGAAGAGGATAAAACGGTGTGATGACCCTGATCTATGCATCCTTAAAGGTGATTTGTCTTCTCTTTAGGTTGATAACATCCATGTTACTGATTTCCCAATCAATGCCTAGTAATGCTGGATATGGTCTAATATCACCAATGATTTCTATCACTTCAAAGTCCGCGGAGCTGCGAACTCCGTCAATGTCAATTGGTACCTGTGATAACCGACCCAAGGGTGATAGTCGTTGTTGATTAGCTAATCTCAGGTGGATAGGTGATATGACTAATTTATGGCTACCCATCTATTCCCATGTCTTCTTAGTCAGTACATTTACGTCGGATCCTAGATCTAGGATTACCTCATCCATTTCAAATTCTCCAACCTGCACTATGAGTCGCATCTCTCTTCCTGTTCTTGTGTGTCCCATAATACTATGGATAGCACATTGTGTACTGTTCATGGAAGAAGATGGCTGATACTGGTCTATGATGCACTGAAGTTCTCCGATAGCCTGCTCATTTCTCATGAGTTTTAAACAAATCCGGAGGAAGGAGTGTACACTTCCTATCAACTCGTCCTCATCGCATGTGCCTGATGTGGTAGCCTGCGGTATCTGTTCAGGGCTAATGCCACAAGGTGCTTTCTACAGTACGCCCCTAGATGGCAGTACCTACGATCCTGGTTGCACAGGGTCATCAAAGAAGGTCTTAGCTTCCTGAAATGTCTGTTTATTCTTCTGTAGGTCAAGTGGTGTTACTTTGTTAGGAGCTCTATGCACCCTTTCTTGTCCTGTGTTCTTTTCAATATCCTGTGATGTCCCACTGGTGGAAGCATCGCTGTGATTCACAATGTTAAATCTTGGCTCTGGTTCTTCTTGCTCAGCAGTAATGAGCTGAATGTTCTGGTGTACTACTGGCTTAGGTTCTCTGATCTTAGCTATCAAGGTAGGACATTCTTCTATTGTGTGGTCGTAATATTTGCAGTAGTTACATGTGGTGGTAGGGCTCTAACAATCCCTAGCATAATGTCCTACAACTCCACAGTTGTAGCAAGTGATCGATCCGTGACCACAGCCAAAGCCTTCTGCACGGCCAAAGCCTCCTCCTCTTCCTCATCCTCTGAATCCTCCTCCATGGCCACCATGAGCTGGATCATGTTGTGGTCCTACTGCTGGACCCTGTGTTTCTGATTGGACTTTGTACAAGTCTTGCTTGCTCCTGACCATGAGATCATAGGAGCGGAAATCATGTTCATCATGTCCTACAGACTTGCAGAAGACGTAGTATAAGTTCTTAGGTGTCTGCACATACTTCTGAAGTAGAGGGAAATGTTGAGGTAGATGTCCTCGCGTTTTGCATATTTCACACCATGGCCCGTGGGTCTGTGGTAAGGGGTTAGGAGCCCCTGTCGCTATATATTCTATAAATACTGGAAAGTCGTCTTTACTATGGCCTTGCGCATGACATCTTACGCACCATATGTCTTGTGCAACTTCTTTCCATTTCTTAAGTTCATGCCTCTGTAACGTGAGATTAGCCAACTGGTTTTGTAGCGTTGCCATGCCTGTGCTAGTCTCAGCTAGAGGTGAGGCCTCTAGTTTCATCGCCATCTCCAACGTGTCATCCTGCATCTAGAGTTTCTGCTGCATTTACGGCAGTCTGATGTGGGGGAGCAGTGCTGCAATAAACCATTCCTTATGCTGCTCCGGTGCAAACTCAAAGCTGACTTGGTCTATAAGGGATTTGAATTTCTGGTCAAAGTCCCATACTGACTTTGTAGGTAGCTACTTAATGTGTTTGAGCTCTGTAATGCACTGTGACTCAGACTTAGGTTTCTTAAACTCTTTAATCATGGTGGTCTTGACCTGGACAAGTGTTCTGGGTACTATGGTATACTTTATATACCATGTTAAGCCTCTATCTCTCAGTGTGGTGACCAACTGTACAAGTTTAAGGTTATCGTCATTGATCATTTTAATGGTCCACATGGCTTCATATAGAAACCAATGCTGCTTTGGGTCCTCTGCTCTTGTACCTTTAAAGATAGGTAGCTTCATATCATCCCCCATTCTATTTCTACGTGGTGGATGCTGATTTCCTGTAGTACTACCACTCGACAGTGTAGGTAGAGGTGATGTAGCGGTGGTAGGTACTGTTTGTGAGCTACTGGATGGAGTTCCTACAGGATTATTCTGAGTCCTGGTCTATTTCTGTGGGGTATAAGGGTGGTAAGGGATACCCCCTTCTGTTCTTTCTGTACGACTATGACTCTGTTGTCTGGTATTATTTGAACTGCTTTCAAATATGGGAGAGCTAAAATCTACTTTATATTTCTTTCCACTACGTGTTCGGCGAATGTCGTCAAAATCACTTTCAAAGTCTTGTGACATTACTATCTTTAATTATTCATATGAAACTAGATCCATTGTTCCTTTTTCATGTAATAGCATCTTAATGGACAAGTTTAAAGATCTTAGGTACTTACCACGATATCCTTTGAAGAAGTAGCGNCGACTGCAAACTCTATGACAAAGCCTTCTAGCACACTCGCAAGCTAGAAGTATACTGTCCTCGTGAGGGGGTTATCAAGGTTCTCCATGATCTAAATCAGCTCTGGTGTCCAGACAATGTTTCTTTTCTTCTTGAATATGCTCGTATCTGTCAGCTTTGATAACCAGTCATAAAGCTCGTTTCCAAAGGTCGCAAAAAATATCGCATGGATGTCTATAATGATATGTTTTTGTAACCAGGCCTCTGTACTTAGTTTAGGACTCCTGTTCTCTTATTCGACAAACTCTTTTTGGTTAGACCAAACCCACTCGTTGAGTTCGTCTCTCGTAGGCCGCCACCAGAACATCAATGCTCTGTTTGTTCAAAACCGGCAACAGAACCATTTGTTGGTTGCTATGGGCAGACTCGAGTTTACTATAATTAACCAACAACACCCCTAGTTCACTGGCCCTTTCGGTGACAGACCGCGGAGCGGCCTGAAGTCTCACCTGAAGTGACTCTAATGGGTTGGCCAAAGACTCAAGTGTCTCTGACCAGGTTCTAAGGCAGCATGTGCGTCACGTAGCTTTTCTATCCTGCGAGATCTCAGTATTTGCGATGCGCAACCTTTTCTCATGCGCAACGACTCTAACCCTTATTGCATCACCCCGCCTCGGCCAACACGTAACTCCTACCTACGCTAAATTCTCAACCGCAGTGCACCGCAGCTCCTCTGCTGGTGTGATATCACCTCTCTGCGATATCCTACTACTACGGCTCTGCATAGTTAGTTCTAGCTGTGTCCGATGTACTAGACTCAATTCTCAAGGCTAATTACTCTACGACTCTTAACTATATAGGATGAAACACCCGTAAAATCTTATACAAAATACTTAAAGTCTTAGCTGCTTTATCTTTAATAGTGTTGTAAACTAAGTAGCTCATACATACATTAAACTATAAACAAGGTTCATGTAATAATTGATAGATGCAACAATTAAACACAACACATAAATCAATCACATAACACTTGATTTTAACGTGGTTCACCTCCAGGATGGAAGTTACATCCACAGAACTGTGTTTTCTCTATTATAGCTTGGGGAAGGTAAACACAGTTCTGCTGCACCGCATATGTAGCTTGAGATACTCTGGGTAACTCCACACATAGCCTGAATCCCTTCTCTCTTAGATCTCTTCTCTTCTCTATATTGCACCTCTTACAATATACTCTTCCCCTCGGTCAATCCCTACAGATTGTTACATACAAACTCAATGACTCTCAGATAGGCTAAGTGTCTGGATCTTACAAAATGTTAAGACTGGCTTAACAAGCTGGATGGCTTAAGATGTTCAAAATGCCTAAGGTGCCAACCAACCTCCTATTGTCTAACCTTTTACAATACAAAATACATCTCTTTATAGGCGGCCCGAAGGTCTCACCATTACAACACTGTGGGCCTGTCCCAACAGTAAACCCCAAACCCTAACTAGTGATAGTTGGCATAACTGTACTTGAAGTAGCCGCTTTCTATCACACCACAGCTCCTCTACAGTCTTCCATGCTTCCCAGCACTGACCATGGGTACTATGCACCGCTTCTCTTTACCACAGCTTCCTGCAGTCTTCCATGCTTCCCAGCGCTGACCATGGGTACCACCGCTGCTTCCCTTTTTATGTCCTTCATCTTCAATACCTCAGCCTCGTCACTCCTTTTCCTTTAAGAGGGTAGCTGAACCCTCTTGTCTTCGTCGCTGCCTTGAATGCAGTGGGTGAGCTCTCTCTTCTCAGCCGCTCAGGTACTATCGTCTCCCTTGACTTCTCTGTCCCAACAGTAATGGTTTTCGACTCTGATCTGTAGCTATAAACATGCTACAGTCGTCGTAGCTTTAACTCCTATATCTCAGCCAAAACTATCTATCCGTCAAAATAGCAGCTTCTTCTGTAGCTGCAGGACCCTACTCCAACAACTCATGTGCTCCAAAGCTCCTCACTCAACCCAAACCATTAATCACCCATGTGCTCCATATCTCCTCACTCAATACAAAACATTAATTACCCATGTGCTCGAGAGCTCCTTGATCAACACAAAACATCTCATCAATCATGTGCTTCAAGTTCAAAGCCCAGCACAAACAAGAATATATATATCCTCAACAAATGGCTTATAGCCAATATATAAAACAAATCATCATTTTCATATGTAGTGGGGTATTCGACCCAATATATCAAAATAAAATATCAAGTCAATATCATAATCAATAGGCACATGCCTATAAGTGTTAGGTCCAAAATTCAGGATATTACACATTGGATATATAAATAGTTTGATTTTTGTATTGTGGATGTAGCTGAAACTGAAATGACAAGTCCAACAAGGTCAACCATGGAATTTACTAGTATAGTTTGAATCTCCTTAATAGTTTTAAAGTTAAAGCAACATAAAGGTATTAAAGGATATTCATCTAAGCATGGTTGGATGGTTGAGGTGAAACCTAGAAAAATATCATTATGGCTTTTCAAATGGTTTAAAATTATGTTGGATTATTTAAATAAATTTCATATACCCAAATTGAGCTATTGACGTATATTAGATATTTAAATTTAGGTTTATTAAGAGAAATAATATTATTTATATATACTAGATCTTTAAACTTCGTATTAATTTTTTTTGTAAATCTACATTGCTATTAATCAACTATACAAAATATTACCAAAAATTGACAATTGTGATCAAGTGAAAATAGTGGTCTAACAACCACTCTAATCCCTTAAAAGAAAAAAACTCTACAGTTGAGGTGTATCGAGCATAAAAACCATACAAAAATTGAACGATGCTACACAAGTAAAGTTTAAACAAAATTACAGACATATTCAAAAGAGCCACAATAACCCATGTGATATAGGGGGGCTACGTAAAAAAATACTATGAAGAAATGTTTACGAAAAGACCTTGAAAACTAGAAATCAGCATAAAACTAGAAGTAAACAAAATGAAGAAAAATAGAAAAAAAATAGAAACAATCACATGAGTTAGAACCACTCGTAGTGATAGGTGGATCATGCATGTCCTGCATTTCCTCAACCATAGGACAAGGCCCAAAGACTTCCTCATCTGAAGATCGTAGAGTGCACTTTAGCAGCAGAACAATATCTTTCCCGATAGAGGCACCTGCTTTCCCCATATAAGGATCTCCTTTTCCCATAGAAGCATCTACTTTCCCTACAAAAGCATTAGATTCGAGATCTCATTTGAAAAGATGGCTAATTGTAACAAGCATTGTAGATACAGTGGGTATCGTAGGATCCAGTTTGACATTCATTTATGGAGCCATAGAGACATTGCCGCTACCTCCATCACCCAAGGAGTCAACTCCGAAAGCTAATTTTTTCCACATGGCCATCACATATCTGTCCATGACGACCATATATAATTCCAACATTTTGGATGTAGACTCTGAAATTTCCAACTTAGTATTCTTTCATCTCCCTAGCATTTCCTCCATGAGGGATCCCATCATGTTTTTGACGATCCAATAGTGATTTCGGCTTCCCCATCAATATCGCAAGTAATATTCTTGATTACCAGCCTCATTTCCCAATCGTCTATTATAGACTGAACTTGTGGAGAAATATAATTGTTGTAACCATCTACCTTTGTCATGCGTGCCCCTCATTGCACACGACCGCGACCACTTCCACCACGATGAGACGTGGCATGCTTCTTGGACATAGTATTATGGTTCAGATGTAGAACAAAATGGAGCAAAAATAGGCAAAACGGTTCTACAACAAAATCAAACAAGAACAAGGGTGTCCTAAGACCCAATTAGCTAGGCAAGATATATCTCAACCGAATTAGGGAGAAAGATCCATCACCATGCTAAAACCAATAGTAGGCCATTAATGGGGAAAACATATTGTTGTTCCACTTCAGTTACTGACCAAGAAATTTTTTACTGTAGCCACATAAAAAAATGACCACCAGGTCAAATGATCCCTCACCTCAATAGCGACGGTGTCCTCCATTGAAGCTGATACATGTTGACAGAGCTTTGTTGACACAGACTAATTAATGTCATCTCAGAAAAAATGAAAGTGGAGAAATAGGATTGTCTGTATGAACCATTGCATGGATACAAACATTGTTATAAACTTTTGAAACAAAGAATTTATGCATAACAAAATAAAATCATATTTCCCAATGTCTACTTAGCTAATCAACCCCATGTTGCTTTGTTTGATCCCTACCAGATAACCAGATATAATAACCAAAAAATTTAATCATCACCATGCGATGTAGCATTGAAAGAGCCACTCTTCATGATAGACGTCACTACTGAATCAACGGTAATCCCAGCATTAAAACTCAACTCATGACCAAGTTGGCCATTCTACATGACAAGACCTGCTTCATTAATGTGTAATGACTGTAGGATAGATGAAAGAAACAAGTACAATGTCAAATAATTGTTAAACTAAGTGGAATTTAAAATTATCTCATCATCATTTGAATTGAGCATTAAAATTCATATTTATTAATAGAAATAATTATTTTTATTCAATCTATAAACCTCATAAAATTGTTTCTTAAAATTTAACTGTATAAATTAAAAATTATAATTCTTTAAAATTATTATATTTTAAATGATTTTTTAACTCATTTCTCCAAATAAAATAAAATCATAAAATTTCCAACATATATAAAAAATAAAAAACACATTATATATATTATGAATATTGTTATTTAATAATATTTATTCCCGATTTCTGAAACACGATACCAAATTTCAGAAATAGGAACATAGACATGTTTGTATTTGAACACGTGATTTCTGGATATGTTGTAAAATAGGAAATACGAATATGGCATGTTCCTTATTGGAAAACAGAGGAGATAGATTTCCACATTCCGAAATGTTGGAAATCGATAATAGGAAAAAGGACATGTTCTTATTTCAACACATAGGATTTCTAGATTTTGTGGCAAAATCAGAAATCGGGACATAACATATCCGTTATTTTCACATGCAACATTTCTAGAATCTGAAATGTCGCAAATAAGGTACGTACTTCCTGTCCAACAAATCCGGTATCCATGATATTTCGTGATAATTAGATCCAAAATATCAGAAATCCAAGAAAGGAATAAACATTACAAATAAAAAAACCAATATTTCCACTTTCTAATATCTGAAATATCCAAAATCGCAAATCTAGGAAATTATTTCAACAAAAAGGTTAATCTCCATTTTCCAATATTCGAAACGCATAGAGGTTGGGTTCCAAAAATATACAATATTTTTAACCTCTATGAAACACTGCAATATCACGGATAGCCCAAATAACCTTAACAAAAACTGAAATTTACAATTTTTGATACCCAAAAATTGGATATCTAAAATGTTAGAAATAGGAAATGGGGGAATAAGAAATTGCAGATAGGAACATAGGGTCTTGCTTATTGGAAAACATAGTATTTCCCCTTTCTGCATTTCATCCCTTCAGGACAAAACTCAAAAATTGGAAATAAGAAATAACCGACTCCTAAACAACATGACTAATAATTTCGAGATAAAATTATTATAGGAAATAACATATGAAAGAAAGCAACCAATTAATGTGCAAACATGAAAATCAAAATTACTTTGAGCATAAACTGAAAAATATTGAAAAATAACTCACTCCTAAACAAGATAAGTAATAATTTCAAGATACAACTATTAAAGAATATAACAGATGAAAGAAAACAACCAATAATATACAAACATGCAAATCAAAATTACTTCTTTCAACTTACTTTAGACCAAATTAACAAATAAAACTACAACAAACATTATCCAAGTGTTAAAGATACAAAATTTGCAAAAAACATTATTTCTTGGACATACACAATAAGTCCAAATTCATGATAGAAATTTCTTTTCGGAGAATATATGCATACGTAAATATTCTCAAATATTACCAAAACGTGCAATTACATAAAGAAATAGTTTCTATATTTTCTCAAGAGAAAAATGCCATTTGGAAAATAAATCCAAAATGTCATCGAATTCCTGAAAAATGAGCATTCCTCAACTGATTTCATTCTTGCAAATTTGGGAGGAAATTTCCTCCCTTCTGATCTTTTTCCATTCTTTGATGAACAACTTTATCCCAACTATCGAGGCATGGGGAACTTATATCCATTTCTTGATCTCTTGCATTGTGAACTGACTGATTTGTTGTATCAACTCTTTGGTATCATCAAACTTTTTTTCCACTTCTTTTAACTGAACTTTAGGACAAAGTGCCTCATTGAGAGGATCCAAAACAAGTAAACTCAAATAGGTTAGAAAATTCTTTGAAGCAGAAAACCCAATTTCACAAACCTTTTGTCCTGCATTGACTACAACTTCAACTGAATCACACATATCCTACCAAGTCTCAATGGAAACTTCAGTTGTTTTCAACTCTAACTTGTCTAAGATTCGCAAGCCATCGGGTCTTCCTTGATATGATTTTTCCAACCTCTTACTTTCTCTAAAGCATTGGATGTTGCTCTCATCCAATGATGATGATGATCAAGAGTTTCAGAATGCTTGATAAACTTGTCGTACATGCCTTGCATCTCATCAAAATAGTTATAGAAATATATCACAGCCTGTCGTAATTATTCATGTTTTTTACACAGTACTTGTTTAAAATCCCCAGGTCTCAGATCGACAAAAGAGGATCCTTTTGAGGCTAAATGGAAATATTTGAGTTCTTGATTGATAAAAGAAATTTTCTTTGCTTGTTGTTGATTCATAACCTGTGCATTCCAAAGCTGGTGCTTTGCTTCTTCATCTTTGTTTTCCTATTCCTCTATTTTGTCTTCATGTTCTTTTTTCAACTGGACAATCTATTGTTCATGCCTCTGTGGTGCTTCTGCTAACTCCTATTTGTCCTTCACCAGTTCCTTATGTTTTTCACCAAGAGCCAAACTTAATTCTAAAACTGATTGAAAATTAGCTCCAACAAAAACTCCCATGGCAACTGCTTTTGAGGAAGAGTCATATAGACAGAAGGAATTTCTTCCTAAAAAATATAGGCAACTAGGGATGTAATGATAGGCTGATGTGGTGAAAAGGAAGAAGGAGAACTATGAATAGGTGATTCAACTAAATTGGTGAACATGCTAATAGTATCTCCCATTAATGATGACAAGTTTACCCTGGGAAAACAATGCTGGGAATATGATGTACCTTAGATACTGGAAAAGCTTTGGATACTGGGGATAAATGACACAAGGGTAGTCCTAACAATCTCATTGTCTTCTTCCACATCTTTACCATGATTCTCAATCTGAGATGACGATAAAGAAATTACCTTTTGTATAGAAGGTTCTTGCACAAGTCTATCTAGGATCGAATGTTCTTGAACAAGTCTCTCCTCTTTCTTCAGAATTGACATCGAAGAAATGGGATTTTATTTTGTCCCTACTTCTAGAAGTTGAGCTTGTTCAGAAACTTCTACAATCTTCTATCTTTAGGATTTACTTTAGTTAACTCTGCGTGGATTTGCAGTTGAGACCCAACTTTTTCAAAATTTCTTTTGAGTTCTACCCCCTTCTCCGACATGCATTCCATTGTTGTAAGAGAGGGGCTCGATGGGACTTCAAGAACACCTTTTCCCTTGTCCTTAGGTTGAGCAAAAATAGCAGCTATAGACCTTGCTGCATGTTCTCTCGCTTCTTCTTCTCTCTTTTTCTTCTCAAGATCTTGTTTTATTCTGAGTTTCTCTTCTCTTTCTCACAAAATTATTCTCTTAAGATCCTTTTGAAACATGTACAAAAGGGACTTTATCCCCGAATCAATGATTTTACCAATCACCTCTTGAAAAGTGGTAGTTTCTCAGAGCATGGAATCATCGGGTTGATTTTGATGAATGTATTGAAATTTGACATGCTCATGAGAAAATAGATTAGCCAAATACGACACTAGGTCATTCATTCTTTTTTGGTGCCTCCCCCAAAATCATAAAATAAATCTCCTTTTCCAACAAGGATGCATGAATAGGATTCTGTATTGTAATTTTGCCAAGAATTCATAGTAAATTTTGACCAGGCCTTCTTCTTATTTTGTTCAACTTGGAGAAAGCACCAGCAATCACAATATGATAGGAAAATTCTTTAAGCACCATTCTATATGGAACTATTCTGGGAAGCAAGTGCACTATATTGCTGCCCCAAATCCTTATGTAAGAGAAATATTTTCGTACATACCAGTCACCATACACTGAAATGAGTTCCCTATATTTTTGAGAGAATGTAGGATCATCATCTTTAAAATTTTTGTAGTACATTGACCTAAGAAATAGATCACAAAGCTCATAGACATGAGGTATGAAATTTCCTTCTCACACATCAGTGCAATATATATGAACAAGTGGAAATTTATTGCTCCAATTCCAATTTAGCTCTGGGAAACAAGAACACACAAAGAATGCATCGATAATGAACCTTGACATGTAGAAATATAGGTTTCAATTGGACGGAGTTCTCTGATATTTTTCAATTTCCTGCCGCAAATTGCAAAATAGAATTTGCGCCCAGATAAAGGAATCAGATGTAAGCAAAACATGGTTTTCCATAGGGATCCATTTCATTTTGAATAAAAAACACTTGGGTAAACCTACAAAACATGGCGGCTAGTAATGAGAAAGGCTCTCTGAACCAAGAAACTGGATATGCCAAATGTGAAATGGGAATCACTAGAGTTGGTTCTTCTAGCCAATATTTCACCACTTGTTCGTTATTGAATTTGGCAAAGGTTTCATCGAAAAATTTCACTGAGAAAAGATGCTTGGGGGTTTCCAAAGCATAATCCCTAGAAAACACATCTAAATGAAACAAAGCAATAGATACATTCTCAATATCATTAAAACATTTGTTGGTTAAGGTTGATGTGGTCCATTTCCCACTTAACAGGGTCCGTGTAAGGCATAAAAGGAGGTCTTGCCACAATGCAATGGAGTCGAGAATTGCGTATGTGCATGTAGAAAGGTTGGTCATGAGCAACAAAGGAAAAATCATCATTGTCGAAAATAACATAAATTTTGGACCAGTCCACATATGAGGAGTCAGACACATACACACTAGTGTCAGTGAAAACACCGACATTGGGATCTTTGATTTTCAAAGTCACCAGTCTATGCTCTGGGACACAAAGGAAATGCACAATGAAAAAAACCTGGGCAGAGTGAAAAATCATAAGTTCAATTCTTTAAAACCCCAACCAAAATGGCCAAAACAATCTTGACTGTAAATTTTGTATCGATCGACGGACAAGATCAAACAAACAACATAATATACGAAATTTGAAAACATTCACACTTCTGATTTGAGAAATCGATAACCAGAGATCGGGAAACAAACATTCAGTTGAAAAATTAAGTTTATTTCCGATTTTCGATATCCGCAATATCATAAATCACAAGTTGGGAAAGCAGAGAAAATTACTGAGTAAAATCACGAAGTAAATATTTGACAAACAAACTTGTGTGATACTTGGTAATCGGAATTTCCACTTTAGATAAGTTTGTATGATTCTTTTGAGATTACCGATACTCAAAATCGGGAAAGTAGATACACTCAGAATTTAGAATTCTACTTTCTCAATTTCTTAATTTCTGATTTTCAATACTTGGAAATCGATAAATTATATATGAGTTGTAAAATCTGAAAATCGCAATCAAGAAAGATAAGTTGTAAAACAAGTTAAAATTTATTACAAAAGTTGATAAATCCAAAGATTAAATACCAAAGATAAATTTTATTTAGTCAAAAATTTCTTGACCTAAAATATCAAACTCAATACTAATTCACAAAGGTTGGGTTCCAGAGAGACACAATATTTTTACCGTATCGGCATTTTTTTCACCTCTCGGTGCAAATGCTAGTTACAATCAATACAAAGATCGAAGATTTACCTATATAAAACCATCATCTTGTATCAATAACCAATAAATGTCAACAAAATATTAGAAACAAAATTAGTTTTAAAGAACCAACATATCAATAATCCACTTGTCATGAATTTACAATGCTATTAAAGATGTAACCACAAATAATGTAGCCTCTTAATTAAATGAAATTATTTTTCTAGTGTTTTCAATCTCATATTACTAAAGATGTTTCCAAATAATTCAAGAAAATCTATTTGAATCTTGAAAAGTGAATTTGGCTTCAGAACATTATATATGTGTATACAAATTCAATAATTTGGATTGGTAATTTTTTTTTGCTAAAATCTAGCTTTTTAATTTGGCAAAATTATAATTTAATCGTGCTTTAATGGAAATTTTGATGGTAGATATTGTACTCTCAAAAATCCCCAAAACACCCAAAATTTGTGAGTTAAACTTTTAAAATTGTCCATAAAATTTTTCAAAATAATATTAATAAATCTACTCATTCTCGTCCAAATCTTAAAATTATTAAACTATACATAATATATAATTCTACATTAATTTAAAAAAAAATATGTAATTTCACAAACACCAATCATAACAACCTCTATGACTACATTAATTTAATTAATTTGATAAAATGGATATGTAATTTCACAAAACACAATTCATTCATTCAAAATATGACTTTATGTTGATTAATTTATAATATATTATCTCAAATATAAATTTATTATATTAATAAATTTGAAAATAAACCATTAGGCATGTTGTAACATATTAATTTATTATATTTAACACATAAAAATTTAATAGTTTTTGACATTAAAATTAAAATGGATACATTATGCTAGAAAACAAGATCACACAGTAATAAAATAAATTAAATGCCGAAATAAAACACATAGGAATAAAATACAATAGAGGCACCTATATATGCGTTTCAGTCAATATGGGATACATACATGGATTAAAAAACGAGTCATTTCATTTATTCTGTCGAGCAAAATGAAGAGATACAACCCACATCACATATGTCACAACCTCCTCTTGAGTATGCCACAATCTCTCTCACACTTTACTCATTTGTAATAAAATTCCCTCTTTAAAAGAGGGTTTCATTGTAGGGAAAAAAATACAAAAACTAATGTCTATCATTAGATCTGTAACCTAATGATGAATGGTCCATATTGACTGTGAAATTAAAACATTTTACAAGGAAATTTTAAAAAAAAGGTTCTCTTCGAGGCACTGCCCTCAAATCCCTTCATGGGGTTGTTTCAAAAGGGTTGCCACCTCCCCCCCTAGAGAAAATAATCGGAGGGGAGCCCCCCCCACCCCCAGCATTATTTATTGGGATCCAAACATGACTAAAACAAGACCATGAATTAAGAAGACTATATTTAGGCTCCACAACCAACAATCTCACTTAGATATTGATCATAACAACTCCATTGCTATTTCACTTGTTGGATTATGATCCAACTTGTACCTATAAAATTTCTCATCTTGAATTCATGATTCAAGGGAAACTAAAATTAAGTAGGAACTCAGTTTCTCCATGGTACTACATTTGTTAACATGTCTAAAGGTTTTTGTCTAGTATGTATCTTTTCCAACTTGAATTATCCATCTTTTGAAAATGGATCATATGAAATGGTGCTTGATTTGTATATTTTTAGTGTTAGAATGGAAGGATGAGTTCTTTGCAATATGAATGTCACTCTAGGTATCACTATGAACCATGTTATTCTCCTTCTTCTTACCCAATTCATCCATGAAATTCTATAGCCAAATCATCTCTTTACTAGCCTCTATAGTAGAAACATACTTTGCTTCTTTTGTTCAAAATGCAACGATCTATTCCAATTTCAAAATCCAACTTATTTTTGTTTCATCTAAGGTAAAAACATACCTTGTAGTGTAGCTTACCCTGCTATCTTTACCACCTTCCATATTTTAATCAACATATCTATGTAGAATAGTGTTTGAGCCTCCAAAACATAATGCATGAGTAGTAGTACCTCTCAAATACCTAATAATCCACTTTATTTTGTCTCGGTGCTCTTGGATTCTTCATACACCTTCTCACAACTCCCATTGCATGTGCAATACCTGGTCTTGTGCATACCATTGCATACATCAAGCTACAATTTTTTTATCAATATGGGACCTTGGACATGTATTCTATCTTCTCTTGTGTTGGGACACATCTCAATAGTTAGTTTTAAATGGTTGACCAAAGGTGTACTAACTTGTTTTTCATCTTACATTCTAAACCACTCCAATACCTTCTCTATGTACTCGCCATGAGATAATGTCAATTTGCAATTTTTCCCGTCTCCTATTATTCTCATACCAAGGATTTTTTTACAGTACCAAAATCCTTCATTACAAAATAATTAGCGAATTCCATTTTGAGCACATTAATATACTACATGTTAGGCCCTACAACAAGTATGCCATCTAGATACCTAAGATAATATAGCTTCCATTATCTAGCCTGTTAATACACAAGATAATATATCTACCAAGATAATACACAAGGTAATACACATGTATGTTTCTCTTTCTTTGAAAAAATCATTTTTTGTCCATGTAGTATATATCTCGTTTTCTTTTCATTATACTTTATTGGCATATGTTACTTTATGCAGGCTTCTAGTGAGGTAGCAGTGCTTGAAGAGAACCAACTCGATGTTGTTGGTGACCCACCTCTGACCCCCCACCGGGTACGTGTATGTCTTGCTTCCTTATAATTGTTCTTTTAATGATTGAACATGTGCTTAAGTTTAACTATTTGAAATTGTCTAATATTATCTTTATGCTTTTGTATGTGGGAATGTAATTTTGATTATGCCATCCACCGAGCGGATTTCTTCCCTAATGCATATGCCAATCCTTTTATCCCGTTGTAAGTTGTTCCACCCACTAGTTACACACCTCTTCATGACCCCAAGGTATATTTATATATTTCTTATCTTGCTTATATTTATTTTTGTGCATGCAAGTATCTTTTCTTTGTTGCCCCCATTGATATGCTAACATTGACATATATATTATTTTATGTAGATAGTGAGCGATTGGTGCTTGAAGTGCACCCAATTGGGATCGTCACTCACCCACCTCTCCCCTTCTACCCCCCCCCTTAGGTACATGTATGCCTTACTTTCCTTGAAAAATTCATTGTCCCTCCATGTAATATAGTTTTATTTTTTTTTCATGCACCCATTGATTTGTTGACATTGACATATATATTATTTTATGCATCTTGATAGCCAGCAAGTGGTGCTTGAAGAGAACCCCAATTGGGGTTGCTGCTAAGGAGGCACCATCACTTACAACACATTCCACCATAATTTAATCAGGGATAGTAAGTAGAAATGTTATATTGTTTTGGAATTTGAACAAATGTACATTGAATTTTTATAGGTTGGTATTTAACTAACTTACAAATTTTGGTTTTTCTACAGTCTCTGCAAATGAGATTTGTCCCTCTTTTTCAGCGTTGGGGATCACCACTGAGCAACTGGAAAAGAAAGATAGACTTCTCACAAGACATTGAAAGTGGCAATGAAAGGGGAGATCAATAGAATTAATGTATAGGGGGGATACATACATGTAAGGTTTTTTTGTATACACATAGATGCATAGTTCGATCCACTATTTTGTATTATTACCATGGCATGGAAAATTTTAAAACAGTATATGTACATATAATATAAAGCAACGCTCAAATTTATATATATAATTTACTTGATTTTGGAACATGATATTTATTATATGCCTTTCAGATATGTTTACCTATGTCTTTCATTAAGTATGTGTTTAATTAAAATGATAATGTATGGTTCACCTATGTGATATTATGATATTATAGACCTTATCATGACATATCCTACTAAATATTTGAATATCTCCAATAATTCAAGGAAGAATTTATGACTCATCCAAATAAGATCAAGTAACCATTAAGTAAGCCATGGGAGATGATCACTAGACACCACATCAAAAGTTGTTCAGGACATCCTACAAATATAATAAAAACATAATACACGATCAAGACAAATGAATTGTATCTATGAAAATCAAAAAGATATATAACTTCAGAAATCGATCCTTAATGAAATGCCAATATCATGGTTCAATTAACAACCCATGTAGGGCTATCATCAACTTTTTAACATCATGAACATACCATACACTTCCTAAATTCCATACACTAACATCATAACATCATACCCATACCACTAACATCATAACATCATACATTTTTTTCTACTTCTAAGTCACGTAGGCATGCGAACTTCCACTTTTGATCCATGTTCAACCCTACTCAATTTTTTTCATGTATTTGCATAGCCTAGGTATATGGTCTTTTGGTTTCTACTTAAATCGTACTGACCTTGATCTAATGATCTAAACCTAAAGAGTTCATGAAACCCTAGCTATATCATAACCATACCATACACTACCTAAACTCCATGCATTAACATCATAACATCATAGCCATACAAATAACATCTTAACATCATACCATAACATACCATACCATATCATACTAACATCATACCATACAATATCATACTAACATCATACGATACACTTACCCTACCATGTTTACCTCAAACTACAAATTCTGAGTTTAAATAATTTATTTACTGTTGTTTTTTAAACAAAATATGAAGTTTGTTATGAAGGTTCATCGATTGGACATAAAAGGGTAAATCATAAGTCTATCGAATATCATACATTGGTGCTTGAAACTTGCTACAAAAAACATACAAATTTGAACTCTATACTAATGATTTCAATTGACAATAGGATTAAATTGTTCACATAAGTATCTTAATTTTTCCCTATTAACTCTGTTTCATGTATGTGCATATCCTAGGTATATGTTCATAAAACCCTAGTTCCATCTCATAACTTGTAAATAGGTCATAAAACCAATCTAATCATATAAACCTAAATTGGCCATATACACCTTAGTTGGTTTTGCTTGTTCTTCATTTACATGTGTTTCTACTTCAAGTCATGCATGCATCTGAACTTCCACTTGTGATCCATGTTCAACCCTATTCATTTTGTTTCATGTATGTGCATAGCCTAGGTATATGGCCTTTTGGTTTCTACTTAAATGATACTAATCAATATAATTTGATCTTAAAACCTAAAGAGGTCATAAAACCCTATTTCCATCTCATAACTTATCAACCCTAGTTATATCATGCAATTTGTAGCTCATGAAACCCAAGTTGTTTTTCAATTTGTAAATGTACATGTGTTTCTAGTTCCATGTCAGAAATTGTAAAGAGGTCATAAAAACTAGTTCCATATCATAAATTGTAAATATGTTATAAAAAATATAATGATATAAACCTAAAGAGTTAATATAAACCTTACTCTGAGCTCTAGTTTATGAGTTATATCGAGTTGAAAATCGCATGAAAATGTCGTTCAAGGACACTTGGTGAATTTCGTTCCGAGAGAGAAAAACCAAATGGAGTAGCTAAATTGCATGTCATTGGATCCTACAATTCTGTATGGGTAAGGACGATATCAGAACCCTACCAACACAGGCACGGCCAATGGTTTTCATGCGTTGACCCACCAATGTTAGATTTTCATTGAAAGAAAATTGAGCAAAACCCTAGTTTATGAAATCAAATCACAATAAAGTAATTGGGCCATGAAAACATGAGGGATATGCATATCTAGAGGTAATTGCACGCTAGGAGACCAAAGGAGTCGATGGTTCTTTGATCTGACCTCTAGTTTCCAAGTTATGTTGGGTGAGAGTCGCATGAAAATGTCATTCGGGGACACTTGGTGACTTTCGGTCGAGGAGAAAAAAACCAAATGGATCAGAAAATTTTCATGTCATTGGATCCTACATGTCTATAAGGAAAAGACCAATATGGGAAACCTACCAACATAGGAACGATCAAGTGTTTTCATGCATTGATCAACCAATTCTAGAGTTGCATTGAAGGAAACTAAGCAAAACCCTAGTTTACAAAATGAATGCACAATGAAGTCATTGGGCCATGAAAACACAAGGTAGAGGGTCACCTAGAGGTAATCACATGCCAGGGGACCGACAGAGTCCATGGTTCTTCTATATGACCTCCGGTTTCCCAGTTATGTCAATTTGAAAGTCACATGAAAATGTCCTTCACGGAAACTTGGTGACTTTCGGTTCGGGATCAAAAAAATAAATGGAGCAGAAAAAATGCATGTCGTTGGCTCCTGCAAGTCTATATGGGCAAGGATGATATGGGAACCCTACCAACATAGGAACGGTTGAGGGTTTTTCAGATTTGACCCACCTATGCAGGAATTGACCCAAAAATGTAATTAAATGCACATTAACATAAAATACATAAGAAAAAAAGTAAATTGCAATAACTTGAGAAAAATTTATTTTCCGATTTCTATTTGTTGGTTTCTAAGTACACCGGGTTGTTCTTGGTGCCTCCAATTTTCCATAGATGGTGTTTGTATCCTAGGCACATGAAAGGATAAAGATTATTACTCTCATAAAAAAATAAAGAGAACCCCATGAAAATGTGCAAACATGATTTATAGATAACTCACCTGAGGTTGTAGGATCGTGTTTATAGTGTCTAGTATCCTATGAATAGTATTATGTTCATGAATGGTTTCTGTTAATAATAGGTTTATTACATTGAGAATAAACTAAGGCTAAATAATTGAAATTGTCCTTCAGCATGAACTTTAAATTTTAAATATCGCACCTCACAATCTAGACACACTGGAAAATCTAGTAACACATAACAATGCACTCAGTCGAGCAGGCTATCTGGATCATCTCTGCTACCAATGGTGTCCATCAATCATTTGTGCTCTATATGAGGTAGCAAGTATCATACTTGTGACCTATTTTTGTTCAAAAGTGTGAAAAACTTGATTTTTATACCAACTACTAGGTTGGTGAACTGGTATACAATAGCTCCTGGTCTATAATATTGATATACTTACACACCCTTCCTTTTCTATTGTGTTTCTAGTGTAAAGTACCCCCATTTTATAACCATTTATATAGTTGGGAACTCAATATTTTCATCATCTGTAACATGTTCGAGAATGGTTTGTTTCCCCTCTAAGCAACGTTCCAACAAATAGTCAGAACCCCATTCATTATTTTTTGGGGAAACCAATGCATATATCTAACCTATGAAAGGAAATAGGTCGAGTTAACAATACATCTTTGAAATAAGGTCTTGCATTTCTAATTTTTACATAAATTAAATTCTACTTAGGTCAAGTTAACAATACAAAAATTAAATTTGTAATTTAGGTACTACTAATTTACTTTTTTGTACCTGCTTGTATGAGATCTGATATTTGATCATATTTTATAGAAATATGTGTATGATCATATTAAAAATGGTCTATTTCATTAACCCCCTTGAAATGGGTGCCAAATGTCACTCGATCCCATGTATCAACTATATCTCTATACTCACAATCATCCTATTCATCGATGCTACATGAACTGTAAAAGAAAGCCTTCAATCTTGTCCAAAATTGTAGGGTTGAGTTGTCTGAGCTTCTAATTGAATGAAACTGGCGAGTTCCATGAACTGGGTTCATTTGATGTGTTTGGGATTGGTCCACATTTTTCACCTCCGAGAATATTCTCCACATTAGGTTTTTCCTTGTTGCTTCTTCTCCCATGACAAATGCACACCATTTCACTATAGATGCAGCATATTGAAGGAGAGCACCTGTAAACTTCATCTCTTCCCTTCAAAGGGAATTTTTTATGCATGCACTAGCACCATCGCGCTCTCCCTTTACATGACCAGTTTCAAAGCAGTTCCATATATGTGGCACCTTGTATTTTATGTGCAACAAATGCAACCATTGAAATGCATGCGCATTCTTAAACTGTCAGGACCAACCATCTAATCAAATAAAATGATGCTAAAATGGTATATATATAGCTATAGCATGATCATAGAATAATTTAAATCAATGTTGCATGTAATGGATGTCATGGGTTCGGTTGTCACTTATGTAGAAGTGACTCTCTTTCAATATCACACGTTTCTCTTCATTGCTATCTGGCCCATGTCAATATGTGATATGGACCATTATGATCACTTTCTCTAAGTGATAGTATTAAATTTGTATATCATTTTGTTTTTGTAGGGTGTAATTTTACAAAAATTCAACCATTGATAGTATTGTTCAAGAGGGAAGGTGTCCCGACATATTCTGAATTTCTCATTTTGCCACCATGCCATATCGACATGTTGAATGTACTATTGGATCTTTCAATGAAACTCTGAAATAAAATCACATACTTACACATGGTGTAAAAAGATAAACAATGTTATAAAACAACATAAAAATATGTACACGAAGTCACCAACTTAATGTACATGAAGTCACCTCTCAAGTCACCAATTTAATCTTCCTACTTTCTTTCCCATCATGTAGCTGATATCTCTCATACTGATAGTTCTGTTTCTTGATAATTGCATTCCCAAATGCTTGATATTCATTCTCATGGATGAAATCATACCATAATGATATCCCACCACAATTGTTTCAAGAACCCTCTGCACATTGTTTTAAGTAATGTGTCTTCCCATATTGCCTCGGACACATCATGCTATGGATGAAATATCTAGATGAAATTGGCAGTATTATACTTGAGCATTCCTACACATGGTTAGGATGAAAAAAATGATCTATATGTGAAAAATTATGATAATATATATCAAACTCTATCTGGTATCTACAACAACAAGTGTTTTAGATGGTATTGATTCTAACATAAAAAGGCTTGCATTTTTCAAAAGATCTTTTCCCAATCCTTAGATATACATGGGCAACTTTAAACATCTCGAACAATTGAGTTTGTGTCATGTCAAGATAATGTCTAACATGAGGTTCATTGTTCGTATAACCCCTACAGTGTTTTAACAAATCCTTTGTGTTAGAATAAGGCCTAGTGTTATCGTGCCCAAATGTGTGCACTAGTCCCTTCACTACTTCCACACTGCTTTGACTAACTTCATGTCTTTGCATGGCATCCTACCACTAAATTCCTGATAATGTTTTCATTTGTCCCTCTAAATCAAGGTTGTCTCTTCTTACTCAATATTTTTTTAATCTCTTTGGATGTAAAGGCACAATTTGTGATGTGCATTTAAGTAAACAACATTTTTTTGTGGATCTACATCCACTTGATTTAGCCAATATGACAAGAGCCACATTAAATTCCTATGAATGAGTTTTTTTACCAATCGATGTGAATGTAGTAGAAACAGATTTAACAATGTAGTTACTTGATTCAATATTCTTCAATGTTCTTATTACTAACTTTTTTCTAACAGTTTCCATATTTCTAGTTTAAAGCAAAGCTAAAAATAATTGGGATTTACTAGCTTCATGTTTGTTATCAAAATATTGTTTCATTATTTGAGAACAATGATGAAGAATAGTGCGTTTGGCCACCTTACCTTCCATGGAATTCAATTCTCTCCTATCCAATTGTAGGCTTTTAGGAGCTCTCTTTAGTTTTGGTGCGAGATTTCTTACCATTTGAAATGTTGGAGTGACATTTACATCGAGTACAGGCTCTCTATAGCTCACAGCTTTGATTAGGAGATTAAAGCACCTGTCATGGTTGTTGCAGAGTCACATTTTCATTGTGAGGAACATAATTATTGAACTCTTCAGAATATTGTCTGCTTAATAATGGACCAAGAATATCATCTCCCTTATGACCTACTTCCTTTAAGGTTTCATTATCTTTCTCAGCCTCTACGTCATGTATCTGTTGAGTAGGAATGGGAAGTATTTTCTCATCCAATGAATGTCGGTGATTTCTTGAATCTCCCCTCTTCTTTTCTTTCTTATTTTCAGCTTCTTGCGGTGTAAGCACCTTCCTCGCCGACTTTCAACCTCTATTACGTACATTCCCCATTGAAATCCACCCAAACTTGTACAAAACCTATGTATTTGTGTAAGAAATGATTAAATTGTAGTTTGAATACTTCTATGTGCCCGGGTTTAGAAGAATTCTATCTTTTTCTATAGTAAAGCTGGCCCACATCCCACAACCCAACATTTTTTATATAACACATATCGCATATGAAGTATAATGCATGTCTGTTTTATCACATATGCGATATGGATACACTATTTTTTACTTAATGGGAAGTTTGTATTACGTCATTGCTAAATCACATATGCAATTTAGTGCATATCAAATATTTAAACTTGATAACCTTATAATGGAACCCATACCCATGGTTAATACCTTCAGACCTATCCTTAGACCATGGTATTGTCTTTAGAACTATCTCTTGTCTGGAAATATTCATAATGGTCCCTATATGACCATGGTCAATGCCTCGTGAACAATATTTGATGCATAAAATAATCTAACGGAACATATATCCCATATTAAGGCTAAATATCCCCTTTACATGGCATGTTTAGTGGTTTAAGACTTGATTTTGTTACACTATTGTCCCATTACCATGGTTAAGACCTTGAGACCCATCCTTAGTGTATAAAACCTCATAATGACACCCATATCCCACTAAATGCCAAATATTCCATCTATAAGGCATGTGTGTTGATTTAGGGACTTATTATCTTGTCTTCCATGACTATAGTCAATGCCCATAGACCCATCCCTACCATCCAAAAACCTATAATGGCACCCTTATCCCATTATAATACCATTTAGACTCCCAATATTCTATCAAGATGGTTTATGGGCTGGATCATGGTCCAACATTACAATGGTTAAGGGGGGGAGTCAAAGGAGGGAGAAGAATGTGTAGAGGGAATCATGGGAGGGAGGGATGGGTAGGGGACATACATGTGGGGGATGAATGGAGGATCAATATAAGGCGAAGGGATGGATGGGTAGGGGAGAGATATGAGGGAGTGCTGGAGGGAGGAAAAATATAAAGGGAAGGGATTGGCGAGAGGGGAATAAATATAAGTGGGAGGGAGGGCCCTAGGGTCTTATACATTGTCAAGGGATGAAACTTCTACTTGAGTCCCTAAATGAATCTTCTAGGAATCCAGTACCACCAATAACACCTTAAACCACCATATGTTACCTCTTGAGGCCATTCTTAGCTTTGTGTGTGGGAATTGACACCATTAGGTTGTTTTAATAACTAATGATGGGTTTAGATACCCTTGACATGGTTGAGATATTGAGAAACTTAGGTTATAGACACTAAAGGAATATTCTAGGATCCACACGAAAGAATAATGTATCAAGCCACCACACATGACCTCTCTAGGGGGTCTTTGGCATTACATTAGGGATATGCGAGAAATTGGGATTTGTTTTACACTAGTTATGGGTATCGGGTTCATATGCATGGAAATGGGAGGAAAACCAAGCCTTGGGACCCAAATGAATTCCTTAGTCATTGAAGGTCAATAAGGAAACTTCAAACTACCACAGAGGACCTATTGATTGTATCCCTACCCAAAAACTAGGGATAATCATGCCATCGAAAGGTTATAAATAGCAGACATGGTTCTCAAGGCCTTACACATGGTTGAAGAAGTAAACCCAAGCCTTAGTACATAAAGGAATATTATATCCATCCAAGGACTAAAATGATTCCTTGAATCACCTCACATGAATTACAAGCATTAGGTATGGATCGCATGGCCTTTGACATTGTTGGGGGATTAAACATTGGGATTGGACTCTAAAAAACACTTCTAGGAATCCATTTCCATGAAAAACACCTCAAATTACCAGCCATGACCTCTTGAAGTTATACCTTTCTTCAAGTGGTGACATGGATTCCGTTAGAATGTTTTGGATAGTCGATATGAATCCATGGGTATTGGACTTTGTTAAGGTAGGAATCCTAGGACTTGTACCATAAAAAAAACTTATTAGAATATAGTTTTAAGAATGAAATTTGATCCACCATACATGACCTCATGAGAATATCCTAGACATAGTTGTGGGAGAAACCCTAATTTGTAGGCTCTAAATGAATGTTGTACAAATCTTGATCCACGAATGATGCCCTGAAAGAAAAAAATCACGTCTTAAGAAGATATTTCCCAACCAAGTGGGAATATTAGTATGATTACGAGCTCTCTAGAACATTGTATACATCGTGGATACTCAACATAGTCGAGAGATGACACCTTGGACTTAGGACCTAAAATATGATTTTGTGTGTCCACATACAAAAATAATGCTTCAAAACAACATAAATGATCGCACAATCCTTATCCTCGTAGTAGATGTCTTTGTACCATTGGGAATATTTTAGAGCTAGATATGAGTTTTTATCCTTAGAGAAAGGTTAGGCAGTAAAAATCAATCATTAAGTCTAAAAAGCATCTTCTATGTCTTAAGTGCCATGAACAAGGCACCTTGAACCTCCAATAATCTGACCTCATTATCCACAACCATTTACAAATTTTAGGCTAAGTGTCATATGTTTGCCACACTAAACTACTTTGGAGGAGCCAATAATTACCATGATATTTTCTTTTTAGATGGGTTTTCTCCCAAAGACTATCCACTAACTTGGTAGTTACTTTTTTTAACTCTCTTACCAAGCTAGTAAAGCAAAAACGCATATGCGCTATAGTGCGTATGCGCTATATTGAATATGTGATATGAATAACGCTAAAATGAATATGCGTGTTTTTAAAATTTAAAACTGGGCTGGAATAAGGTTTTGCATTATGTTTGGAAATAGCTTCGGACTACTGAACCTATTGGCTAGGACAAATAAACCAGGACTATTGCCTGTCTTTCAGAACTCTATCAATATGCTCAGTTCTGATGGCGTGTTTTTCTCTGACAAACACAATATTTTTTTATGAAAATTTAGAATATTGTAGAGTACAATCTTAAGATTCTGAATATGAAATTTTTTCCTTCAAATGTATGTTTTATTTATTTATTATAATTTTTCTAAATGACAGACGTTAGTATTCGAAAATAGATGCATCGATTTTTTTTATATAACTTTTGATTTCCTTCACCATTTCCCAAGAAAACTATATGGTGCACTAGAAGAGAGCAAGATCGAAAATCTTATATATATAAATCAAGGATTTCATTAATTTTTGCCCCCAAAGTGTTGCACCCACACATAATGTTTTCATTTCAAGATTTTCTAACTTCAATAATTAATAATAATAAAATAATTCATGAAAAATTCTGAATAAATAGTGTTGCACTAGGCCCATATGTGCTTTATATGTCTACAATATTTTATCCAAAAATGACATCATTTAACTCATATATTGTTGCACCCGCACAAACATATATGTTATGATGTGTTGAAAATTTGAAAACCCAATTTCATGAAAACTAATTTTATAATAATTTACACACATGTTTTATGCATAAATGTTATATATTATGAAATCCGATTCAATTACCTATCTTTTGTCTTTTTACTTCATCTTCAAATACATTCGGGAAGTACCCCTAATTCTCACCTAAAGTCATAGGTTCCAGGTTTTCCAGTATTATGTGGCATCTAAAGTGTCTTTAAAGGAGTCCATGATTGTGCATCAACCCCATCTTCTATTTTTCTCAAATATAATTGACGCAAAATCCATAAGATTAAATTTTTTTACTCTAAAAATAGCCAAAATTGTCCAAAACTATATAAAACCCCTACAAATTTGAATATTTTTTAAAATGTTTTCAAACATTTTATGGTTAGAAAATTGATAATTTGTATGTTTCGCCAAGGATTCTACAATTTAAGAAAATTATGGATGCTTAAAAATTTTCATTGCTAAGCAATGAAGTTTTACAAAAATGATGCTTTTTTATGGAATAAAGAATGATAAAATACAAGGGATCATTTCACAAATCATTGCTATAGCATAAGCGTACTCTCAACTATTGTCCCCTTTGTTGCCAACAAATGAGCCCAATTTATACTTTTTTGCTAACAAATGAGCCAACACATCAACAAAATTTATACTTTGTAATTGGCTCATTGACTACAAATATACATGTAATGAGGAGCATTCAATTAATATATAATTCATTTTTTGTACATTTTCAAAGGAATACGCCACTTGCATTAAGAGGAATATAACATATACACACATTTCCTTGAGGAGAAGAGCATATCGGTAGAAATGTTGAATTTTAAGAAATTTATGAATGTACATGGTTGCAAATGATTGATATTAATGTCATACGTGTGTTAGATGAATAAAGGGTGTAAAATAATGCAACCCATGTAGGTCACATTCTGAAGGACAAGAATAATGCATCCACCTTACATATATTGAGTTTAAAATGAAGAAGAAGTAGAATATCCGGTGCTTACTCTATAGAATAGATCTTTGACAGATTGGAAGCAATAGTGCACGGAAGTGCAGACCTAGGTTTGTTTGGGGCGGGAGCTACAAATCCCCCCAAGCGGCCATGGAAAGAGTGACTTCCCGGTTCCATATTTCTGTTGGGAGCAGAGGATCTAATGGAGATCTAGATGACAGGAGAGATGGAACGAGCATGGGGAGAAGATGAGGAAAAGGAGGATGCCACCAGAGGGACCAGAAGATCCAAACAATCCATATCTGATAGGAAATGATATGAGGGAAAATTGAGATGTGGAAAGAAAAGGCCATCATCGAGAAATTTGTAGGGGTTTGGCCGAGAGAAAGAGATCTGGTTTAGTGGATCCATGGAACCTAGAAACCTAAGGGCCACTATGACCTCCATTTGGGGGAAACAGAGTTTTTCACCATTTTCCTTTTTAACAAGGAGGATAGAGACAGAGGCCTAGAGGGAGGGACTTACTTCTTTTTCTAGGAAGGGCTCTACCTGAGAACCTAGAAGGAGCGATTCAACCCATAAATTGAGGATTTGATAGTATCCCCTGTGTGGATCCAATTGGTTGGCCTCCCAGGAGGGTACTAGGATCTAGAAATTTTGAGAGACATTGGAAGTTTGATAGGGGAATTTTTGAAGGTAGCCCAGGAAAAAAGGAATCATAGGTATACGACCTATGGTCGCATCTGTGTCTACGTGGAATTATCAAAGGATCTCCCAAAGGCAGTAATCTTGAATTAGGAGGACGAGGAATGGATTCAATAGATTGACTATGAGCAACTCCCTTTGCAGTGTAGGATTTTCCATGAGTATGGCCATTTTGGGAGGAACTTCCCAAAAGGGGTCCATAAGCAACTAGTCTCAAGTCAAAAAGGGGAAGACAAGTAAACCAATGAAGGATTCATGTGGGTTAAGAGCAGGAGTAGAGGAAATAACAACGGAGGGAATAAACCACACAAGGAAATGACGGGAAAAACCCTAAATATGTCAAACCCCTTTTAGATCTTTGAGGAAGAGGATGCAAGGAAAGAGAAGGAGGAGGAAGATGTCAATATCAATCCTTAGGAAGTATAGATGAGGATGCTCGTGGATGGAACTAATGTTAACATCCAAATGAATCTCATGGAAGATGACAGAGTGGAGGAAATGGAATTAGGAAAGATAGACTTGAATGCACTTGAAAAATAATGCGAAAAGGTAGTCCAGGGTTATGCCTCTCAAGAGCAGGTGGAAATTCTCTAGAAACCCATAATCTGATCCAAATCCCATCAAGATATAGGGATTAGTGCATATTCTTAGAAGGGGAGCAAGAGGAAATATCTAGAGGAGGACATAAAATGAGGTCGAAAGAAGAACAAGCAAAGGATCACAGCAAGTGGGGTCAATTTAACCAAATCAGGCCAGTACCCAACAATAAAGGAGGCCTTCTCTGAAGTAAGTAAGGTTTCCCAATGAATATAGTATATCGGAATATTAGGGGGTGTAACAACCTGAGAAATAATAAAACCCTCGCTAGGAATATCAAGTAGGAAAGATCAGTAATTCTATTTCTACAAGAAACCAAATATAGCTTTCAATCCCAAACGAAAGTGGGACATAAAATATGGAAAGGCAGGAAGGTCATGGCGATAGATGTAGTGGGTGTGGCAGGGGGAATGGTAGTACTTATAAAACCAAGGACTATCGAACTCTTGGAGTGGCGGGCCAATCATTTATCACTAAAGGAAGAATTCAAGTTTTTAGGATCAAGGATCATAGGGACCCTAGTCAATACATATGAACCTGGTGCTTTCCCCCAGAAACATGCCTTTATCCACCATCTCAAATGGTTGAGTTCTTAGGCTCATGAGGGGAACCAAATAATTAGTGGGGATTTTAACTTGATCACCTTGCTCAAATAAAATAAAGGGGGTTAGAGAGTACTGGACAAGTATAAAGAGGAATTCAGGGAGATGCTGTCCCATAGCCCCCTACTAGACTTGGAGACAGGGGATGGGTGGTTCACATCAAATAACAGGAGGAGAGGGGAGAACCTTGTAGATTCCTAGATTTATAGATTCCTGGTGTCAGAGAAAATCCCCCAGGGATATGGGAAAATTAGGGCGGGTGTCCTCCCAGTAGCGAGCTCTGATCATAGGCCAATCAGTCTCAAATGGGACTGATCGAATGCTCTCCTAAGAAAACCTTTTCTCTTCAAGAAAATATGGTTGGAGAAAAATAAATTTAAGGGTATGGTGGAATAATGGTGGAAGGAATTGGTCACCCCTGGGAGGACAAGAATGTACAACCTTTAGCAGAAACTCAAGTCTTTGAAAGCTAAGATATGAACGTGGAACAAAGAGGACTTTGGTAATATATTTGAGGACAAAAAAAGATTCATCCAGGACATTGGCATCATCCGTCATAAAGGTATGGAATTTGGATGGGACATGGAGATGAAATAGAAGGAGAAAGACCTTCTCAACCAACTAGATGCAAGAGAAAGACATGAAGAAATATATTGGAGGTAGAATTCCAGGTTCAAATGGATTAAGGAAGGAGAGAAAAACTCTAAAGTTTTCCATAACTCTGTGATCCACAATAGACTAGGCTCAAAGATCCATAGAATCAAAAGGGCACATGGGTCCTAGGTAGAGACTAAGGGAGAGGTAGAGGAATAACTAACCAACTACTTTAAGGGGATCATGACTTAGGACAATAATGATAGGGATCAGGAAATTGCTCAAATCATTGCTCTCATCCCTAGGACTATAACTAGGGAGGACAATGATATCCTCAATAAACTTTATCTCCATGTAGGAGGTGGAGGAAGAAATGATCCAGATGGCCCAAGGGAATTCCCCCAACCTCGATGGATTAAAAGCCAACTTATTTCACTTCTTCTGGGACATCATCAAGGAGGAATTATTGGAAATTGTTGAGGAATCAAAGAACAAGAGAGGGGTTCTCAAATCCATCAATGCCACCTTTCTATGCTTGATCCCAAAGGGGGAGGGTGCGAACTCACCAGGTAAGTTCATACCTATGTCCCTCTTTAATGTGATTTATAAAATCATTTCCAAGGCGATTTCGAACCGATTAAAGCCCCTCCTTCCGGTTTGATTAGTTCAGAACAATCTGAGTTTGTCAATGGTAGATAGATTTTGGATGGCATTATTGAAGTCCACAAAACCATCCACTCTCTTAAATGGAAAAGAATACTTGGAATGATCAGCAAGCTTGATATAGCTAAGGCCTATTATAAGCACAATTGTTAATATATGGAGAAGATGTTGAGGTCATGTGGCTTTAACATGAAATGGGTGGAATGGGTCATGGATCTAGTTAGTACACCTTTCCTCTCGATCCTTTTGAATGGGTCCCCGACTAAGCTCTTTAATCCAACATGAGGGATCAAGCATGGGGATTCTCTCTCAGCTTTCCTGTTTATCCTAATGGGGGGGGACGGATCAAGCTCATCCAAACCCAAGTGGAAGAAATCAGGGGCCTATCCCTCCATGAAGTTATGGAAAAACAAACTCACCAACAATTCATGGATGAAACAATTCTTACGGGGCACCCTTCAGTCCAAAAAGCCCATGCTTTGAAAATATTTTAACACTCTTTACAAATGCATATTGGTTGGTGGTCAATGCCGATAAGTCATGAGTATTTTTCTTAAACACATCACCCATAATACAATGGAATATTGTCATAATTTTGGGTTTCACTAGGGGATCCTTCCCTTTCAAGTATATAGGTGTTCCTTCAAGGCAGTGAACCATGAAGAACGCATCATGGCAGGATCTACTAGATAGGATCAAGGATAGACTATCAAGTTGGGTTCTCAAGCCCCTGAACTTACCAAGGAGGCTGGTCTTGGTAAAGGTGGTCCTCCAAGCCATGCTAGTTTATCTTTTATCTGTTATTTCTGTTAGAACAATAATCCATCATTAGTACCTTAGTTACACTAATTAGTCAATTTCATTACTTTTTTAAGCTTTAATACACCATGAGTTGGACTAGGGGTGCTTAGGTGGACATATTCCATGTCAAGTTGAGGTTTTATGACCCACATGGTTACTCTAGCCTAGTCATCCAGCCACACATGCACAACCATAATTGCTGGTGTGATCACACTCATTGAATGTGGACAAGCAAGTTGACTTGGGGTGCTGGAGTGGGATTTTACCCAAATCTGGCTTAATTTGGTGCAATTAATGTTGCATTGAGAGTCTAAACCATCCATTTTTCCACACCCACACTGTCCAAGGTGTAATCATTGACCCATCACACATCAGCCATGCCACTTCAACAATTCATGGTTATTTGGAGAGATTTGGGATGAGATTGGCCCATAAAGGGTGGTTTGATGCCAATTTGGCAATTTTCGGATTTTTTCTCACAATTGGCTTCCAAATCCATTGGAAACACTTATGATGTGTTTATAAGCCTGGTAGTAACAATTTCAGAGTTATACAGTCCAAAATTATCTTGTTTCCAACTATCATTGTGTGTAATTTAACTGTAATTTGATGGTTTTTGCTGAATCTTGCACCCAAATTTGAATTGTGAACCTCATTATCGCTCCTAGATTCTCCCATGGTTTGAATTACTCACTTTCTAGTTTGAATTTATCAAATGGTATCAGAGCTCATTGGATATTTTTGAGTTGCAGACCAAATTCTTAGTGGATTTGAGCTGTTTTGTTACTGAATTCTAGATAAAATCGAATTGTTATGTGTAACCCAGTTAGAAATTTCACCACCATCAATGCAGGAAGTAATGGAGGCTTCCCACATCATTCTAACACCTTTCAACTTATTTGAATGGAAGGCAGAGATGGTGATTCAATTGAGAGCCAAGGGGATTTTCAGAGTTATTATGGGCACTGAAGTGGAACCAAATTTTGCTATAGAAAAAGCCAAGTATTTTAACAAATTGGATGAAGCAAATGGTTTGTTGTGTCTGAGCATCTCAAGAGATTTGTTGTTCCATATTGATAGTTTGAAATCAAAAAAGTAGGTTTGGGAGAAACTTGAGTCTCTATTTGGCAAAACGGATGAGGTACGTGGTCACCAGATTGAGAATGATCTGATAAGCTTGAGCCCAGCACACTATGACACAATCTAGGAATTCTTAAGCAAGTTCAAATCACTTGTATTATAGTTAAAACAATGTGGTATTGAGAAGAAGGAATATCAACTGACCTTGTCTATACTTTCGAACTTGGGGCCATAGTTCTTAGTCTTTGTGAGCACATTTCACTCAGGCAAACTCACCCTTCGAAACTGGAAAATGCTAAGTCTGGAAAATTTCATGGAGACACTCACTCAAGAGCAGGACAAATTGGTCAAAATGGGTTCCATCAATACCAAATATCAAGCACTAGCAATGGGGGTTTCTAATTCAGTAAAGGGAAAACCCAACTCCAAGAATTCGAAGTTGCCGGACAAGAATAAATCAGAAAAACCCAAATCTGGTGAGGGAGCTATGATTCCACCCAAAGAAAAGGACAATAAAGGGAAATAGAAGGCCAAATTATCTTATCATCCACAAGGGATGGCATCCATACAGCTCATGCATGAAGAAAACCAGAGACACCATGGCACAACTGCTGGAGAAAAACAACATTCTAGTTCCTGACAATGCTAGGAAGAAAGATGGCAACTCTAGTTCAAGTGAAGGCAAGGAGCAATTTCATGCATTGGTTGGAGGGACTTCTAATTCCTCATCCTTTATTATTGATTCAAGTGCTTCTAGGAATATGGTATCCAGGAGAGAATTCTTGTCCTCCATGATTTTGAATGTTGGACTAGTAGTTCAAATGGGAGATGATTCTGAACTCCAGACCAAAGGGATTAGGACAATTGATTTAGACCATGGGTTCTTCAGTGATGTACTATATGTATCAGACCTTGCAGCAAATTTGTTGTTAGTATACTAGATGACCAATACACGAGAGCCAAACAGAGTAATCTTTACTCTTGACTTTGTAGAGATTTCTGAAATCTCAATAGACCAAGTTGTTGTAGTTGGGTATGCTAATCATCATGAGAGAATGTACAAATTCTCTAATTTCCTTGCTACTTCCAGTGATCAAGGACTTCACTCACATGCCAATGAAGTTTCCAAACTATGGCATGAGAGGTTTGGCCACATGAATTATAGATATCTCTAAATGTTGCACGAATAAGGAATGGTGGAAGGTCTTTCACAAATTCAACCATCTACTGGAGCATGTATTGGATGTGTGATTGGGAAGAATCCTGACCAGAGATACGAGAAGGGGACTAGAAGGAGAGAAACACAACAACTTGCGTTGGTGCATTCTGATCTGATTGGTCCACTACCCACTCCCTCATATGGTGGATCTAGGTATGTGTGTATATTTATTGATGATTACTCTTGATTTTCCTAGGTGTATTTTATGAAATTGAAATCTGAGGTGTTTAAGCAACTCAAAGTTTGGAAAGCACTAATAGAGAATCAAAGTGGGAAGAAAATAAAATTCTTTAGGACTGATAATGGAAAGGAATACGTGAATAAAAATCTACAGCAACTTTGTGAGGAGTGTGGCATCCAAATGAAACACTCAACTCCCTACACACCACAGCAAAATGGTGTGGCAGATAGAAAGAATAGATCTCACAAAGAGATGGAAACTTGCATGATAGAAGTGAGGGAACTTAATCCCAAGATATGGGCTAAAGCCATAAACTATGCTATTCACATTCAGAACAGATTCTTCCACAAATCAGTGAAAGGGATGACACCCTATGAGGCATGGTTTGGTGAAAAACCAGATGTCCTAAATTTCAGGATATTTGGGACAAAAGCACGGGCACGAATACCTTTAGAGAAGAGGAAAGCCTTGCAGCCACAAATAAAGGAGTGTCTCATGGTTGGATATGGTGAGGAAACCAAATGGTGCAAGCTCTCTAACAAATCCACCGGATTTTTTTTTTGAAATAAGTGTCAAATTCGAAGAAGAGCCAATTCCATACTTTGAACTTGCACCGGGGGATTGCTCCTCTCCTCAACCATTCGAAGATCTAAGTGATGATACATGCTCTATTTTTTCTAATAATTCTGATATGAATGTTGCTGAAGATGATATTTATGTATATGATTCACTATCTAGGCCCAAATGGGCTAAAAAAATTGTGTAAGTAGCCGGGGAATTGGCAGGCAATCCCTAAGAGCCTAAGAGAACTAGATCACAAACTAGTAAGGCTTCATTTGCTAGTGATAGTGATCTTTATGAGCAATGTTACATGCTGATCAGTTCTAACCCACAAGCATATAGAAAGCTTGTACACACCCAATATGGAAGTCAGCAATGGAAGATGAGCTTCAGTCCCTCCAAGAGAACAATACATGGGAATTGGTTCCCCTTCCTGCCAAGAGGAAAGTTGTTCAATGTAAATGGGTCTACCAAAAAAAACTTGATGCTGATGGTTCTGATATAAAATATAAGGCTAGGTTAGTGGATAAGGTCTATTCTAAGTTCCATGGAGTTGATTACACAGAGACCTTTGCACCGGCTACAAAGATGGACTCAATTACACTAGTTCTTGCACTAGTAGCTAGTAAGTGTTGGGAGGTTCACCACATGGATGTAAAGAGTGTTTTATTTCATGGTGAAATATAGGAGGAGATCTATATGTAGAAGCTTGAATGTTTCCAATAGGATCCTTCATTGGTATGCAGGATGAAAAAATCACTGTATGGACTCAAGCAAGCCCCTAGGGCTTGGTATGCAAAAATGGATGCTTTCTTGGTTTCAATTGGATTCACGAGATGCAAATCAGAACTTAATGTGTATTTATATAAAAATGATGTTAACTTGCAGATAATTGTTATTTATGTTAATGATATTCTTATTACATGTTGCTGCACCAATTGAATTGGCCAAATTAATAACTCTTTGCACAATGAATTTGTTATGGCAAACCTACGATTGCTAAGGCAATTTTTTGGCTTAGAAATTGAGCCAAATGTTAAGGGAATCATGCTGAGTCAGCCATAGTATGCTTTAGACTTGATAAGAAATTTTAATGTGGATGAGTGTTAGGCAGCCAAGTATCCCTTTCTTTCTGGTATTAAATTGTATGAATTTGGAAATCCCCAATGGTGGATATCACACTCTATAGGAAACTAGTGGGAAACTTGCTCTACCTCACTCATACAAGACCTGATTTGTATTATGATGTAAGTGATGTATAAAGACACATTCACCAACCATATGAGCTCCATTGGAAGGCTGCTAAAATAATTCTTTAGTATGTCCAAGGAACTAAGAAATTCAGAGTACATTACACAGCTAGTTCCTCACTTCAACTAGCTAGATTTTCTTATTCAGATTGGGCTGGTGATCCAATTAATAGAAAATCAACATCAGGTTTTGTATTCATGTTTGCTGAGGGTACCATTTTCTTGTAATTTAATAAATAGCACACCATCTCACTTTTATCAGCAGAGACCGAATACAGGGCAGTAGTGAATGCTGCAACTCAGTGTATTTGGTTGTAGGGAATTCTTCGGGAGTTTCGTGTCACAATTGATTCTCCAAAAACAATTTGGGTGAATAATCAGAGTGTCATAAAGATATATACTGATCTAGTACATAGGAAAAGTAAAAATCACATATATATTCACATGCATTACATTGGGGTCTTAGTGCATGATAGGGTGATCTCACTGTAGTATTTCTCATCCACCGAGCAAACTGCCAACATTTTTACCAAGGCTTTCAATGAGAAGAACTTCACTTACCTGAGATATTTGCTTGGGGTGAGTGAAGTATGGTAATTTTATGTTATATCATTGCAGGTCTATCCCTATGTCCATTCATGAGGGGAGGTTTCTCCCATGTATTTTTTCTTCTTTCCTCGGTTCATATGGACAAATAAAAATTGAAATTTCTGATTATGTACTTGAGGTGACTTGAGCCATTGTTATGAAGGCCTTCATCATATTGTGAACATACTTAGTTGTTGGATTAAGGTATGGTGTTAGAACAGTAATCCATCATTAGTACCTTAGTTACACTAATTAGTCAATGTTATTTCTTTTTTAAGCTTGAATACACTATGAGGTGGACTAGGGGTGCTTAGGTGGACATATGCCATGTCAAGTTGAGGTTCTATGACCCACATGGGTACTCCAGCCTATTAATATAGCCACACATGCAAATCCATAATTTTTGGTGCACTCCCATTCATTGAATGTCGACAGGAAAGTTGACTTGGGGTGCTAGAGTGGGATTTTTCCCTAATTTGGCTTGATTTGGTGCAATTAATGTTCCATTGACAGTCTAAACCATCCAATTTTACACCCCTACACTATCCAAGGTTTAATAATTGATCTTGAACACATCATCCATGCCACTTCAGCAATTCATGGCCATTTGGATAGATTTGGGAAGAGATTGGCCCACCTAGGGGGGTTTGATGCCAATTTGGCAATTTGGGGATTTTTCCTCACAATTGGATTACAAAGCCATTTGAAACACTTATGATGTATTTATAAATATTTCAATAAAAATTTAAGAGTTATACATTCCAAAATTATCTCATTTCCAACTATCATTGTGTGTAATTTAACTGTAATTTGATGGTTTTTGTTGAATCTTGCACCCAAATTTGATTTGTGAATCTCACTAACACTCCTATATTCTCTTGTGGTTCAAATTACTCACTTTCTAGTTTTAATTTCTCACAATTTCAACTCCAAAGTCCATCATCAAGGAGATAAGGAGTATTCAACGAAATTTCCTATGGGCAGGTCAAGAAGATAAATTCAAGTTCTCTCTAGTCAGTTGGGATAAAATATGCTCCCCAAAGGAAAAGGGCTCTCTAGGTATTCACGATCCTGAAGCCATGAGAGAATCAAGGGGGAAAAAATATGGTGGAGGTAGTGTAACTATACGCACTAGCCATGGGCTAAGATCTGGAACATTAAGTACGCAAGGGATCAGCCCAAAACCTAGTTGATATGATTCAATGAGGAACCACCGAGATATCACATTTGGATGAAGGATTTGGTGGGATGAAATATTATTTAGGAGCATAGCTTCTAGGAGATCAAGGCGGGGAATGACGTGAACTTCTGGGACGACTCATGGAATTTTCTTCTCAAAATTCGAAATGATCCTCATTGGAAACACATACGAGCTAGAGGGATAGTGGAAGGCAATACCAAGGTACACCACTACTAGGAAGAACGAGCCCAAGGGGATCATCGATGATGGCTGATTCCGGAGAAAGGAGATGAGAATATCTTGGAGGATGACCTTCATTCCTTCAAGAATTAAATACAGGAACGATGCATTCTACATAAGGATGGGGAAGATACTCTTTGATAGGGATACACCCAAAAAGGATCCTTTAGCATAAAAAGAATCATATTATATATGTTTCCCACCCATTTCGACTAGGTGGCAACCTCATGTACATTGAAGATGTACATTATGTGCAGTTTGTACCATGGAAAAATTCTGGAGATTTTTCATTCAGCAGGGCAATTATGCCCCTTTTGTACACGAAATGTCCGCTCCCCTATGTGGGAAAATTAATGTAACTTTATATGTTAGCATGGGTCATTCCTCTAAGGATGTCACCATGGATTTTATTATCAGGGAAGTCCTCTTCACTGAGTGTTTATTTCCCCTTCCACTTAATTTTGTTAATTAACAATCTTAATTGGTTGGGTTTTTCACTCACAAATCCTCCAAAGTGGTGAATAAGCGTTCTGATAATCAAGCCCATGAGGTGGCTAAGGTTTCAAGTTGTTGTCCGTGACCATGCTAGCCATATCTTGTAGTCTTGCAGAATTTCGTTAGGATTTTAATTTTAATTTTTTTTTATTAATTAATTAGCTTTACAATTTGGTGGTTAATTAATTAAGTTTTGATGTAATAATGTAATCTCTTGAAGCTTGGAATTTTGTAATAGGGGCTATGAATGCAAATTAAAATGCTATGACACCCCCTGAGCCATTGGTTCAAGTCCCATGTCATTCTGATAAGGAGTTGGGAAGTTAGACCAATTTTGGTTAAGTGAAGGTATTTTTTCCTAGGAAATTAATTTAATTTTCAAGGGTGAAAAATTAAATTATTTGATTTTGAAGGAAAAAACCAAATAAGACCATGGTAATTAAGTTTGGGAGGTGGCTAATCATAGTTAATTTTTATTTAAATAAACCCTCCCATGGTCAAAATAAATTTTTGAAGATTTCCCAAGTGGGGTGCCCCTCTTATCTTAATAAAAGATAAAAAATAAAAGATTTAAAGTAAAAGATTTAAGATTAAAAAATAAAAAATAAAGAATAAAAAGATAAAAATAAAAAAATTAAATATTAAAAATTAAAAATAAAATAAAAGATTAAATAAAAGATAAAAATAAATAAATAAATAATAAAAAGATAAAAATAAAATAAAAATAAAATAAAAATAAAAGATTTAAAATAAAAATAAAAATATAAAAATATAAAATATAAAATGAAAACTTAAAAATAAAAGATTAAAAGATTAAAAAGTAAAAAAGATAAAAATAAAAAATAAAAGATAAAATAAAATATTAAAAATTAAAAATTAAAAATTAAAGATTATATAAAAGATTAAAAAACTAAAGATAAAATTAAAGATAAAATTGAAAATAACAAAATTAAAAATTGAGTCAAAAGGGGCCCCACTTGAGTCATGGAAACCCTAGATCTAAGGGCTAAGCTTCATTGTGACATGGATCTATCTTTTTGACCATTGATTTGAAAAAACATCCTTGCTTATGATTGGTGGATGGCTTGCAAAGTCAATAAACCTAGATCTAAGTGTGGAAGAGAGCTAGAGTTTAGATCTATGTTTTGTACCCTTGATTTGGGAGTGGTTTTGAGATCTTTTCAACTATAAAAGAGAGGCCCCTCCTCTCATTTTATCATCATTTTTTGGAGCAAGGTTATGCTGCCAAAATACTCTCTTCTCTCTCTTCTCTATTATTCTCTCTCAAAGCGCTAAGAGGCTCTTTTGTATCAAGCTTTGCCCTAGTTGGGCTATAATGAAGGAAATTATTTGGAGGAACATTGTGCTATTGTTCTACATTCTTCATGGTCGATTGTTGAGGTAACTTGTATCTTGTATTTGGTTTTTGCAAATTTGTATTAGTCTAGTTAGCTCTCCACAAAGTATTTTGTGGAGAGATTAGAGACTAGAAGTATTTTTATCCTCTTTTGTGAATTGTTTAGCAAATTTCTTCAAAGTATTTTGTAGAGATTGTTAGATATTCATCACTAGGCTTACATTTTCTTCCAGATCTAATATTTTTTTACAGGTTTTCTAAGCCAAGGACATCTCTCCAAGGGTTTCATCTTCAAATCTGCATTTTCGTCCATCTCTCATTCTCTCCTAAAACTAGGTTTTATTCATTGTATAGTGAATAAAACCCTTGTTTTAGGGCTTTCTTTCATTATAGATTAGTATAGAATTATAAATCTGCTGTTCATATATCATTCAGAGGCCGAAAAATTCATTTTTGGGCCACTAAAACTTTATTTTTTCCAAAATTTCAAGTTCATATTTTTCAATAATTTTTCTGGGTTTTATACTAATCTGTGCTAACTTTCTGTTTTAGTGTTTCTACAGTAAATTTCAGCAAGTAAAGTTTCTAGTTTATTGCAGGTTTATGCATAGAAGAGGGGGTTATGTTGCCCAAAATTGCCTAGAAAAGGCCTAGAAAATTTTTGGTCCAAAAGAGGCCAAAAACCCTCATTTTTCCTCTCTTTTCTACAAGATTGTAAACCCCAAAAGAGAAGTTCTCTTTGGGGTATTCTCTAAAGTTTTGAAAGTTGTTGTAAATCTGTATATGAGTAGTGTAGAGATAGCCTAGAACACTAGTTGCTTAGATTTATTTTTTATGCAAGTTTTATTTCTGTTTACCCACTTTCCCTTAAGGGATTGAAGTGAGGTGAGGTTAATCTTTTTTATTTATTTTTACCCACCATCTTTGTTACAGATATTATTGTGTGGTTAGGATATTGTTTTAGCTAATTGAATTTTCCTTTCAAGTTTTTGTTCAAAGTAATTAAATCTAATTTTCATTTCTGTCAAAGGAGTAACCATACAACCCACTGATATGGTGTATCCTCTATCCCAACTTGTCATCTCCCTTTAGGGACTTCAAGTTGGGTATGAAAAGTAGGAGAGGTGGGGGCTTAGCTTAATTAGAACAACTTCTTTTTCTGCTACAAACCTTCACACTTTTCTTTTTCAGTCCAAGATCAAGTACCAGCATCTCCCATAAGGGATACCTCTTGGTTGATCTTGTTGATAGTATAAAATTAACCTTGCATGCTTAACCACTTCAAGATTTAAAATTTACCCCTAAAATTAACCAACAATGAATTTATCCCCTGTTCCTCTACTCGGTTATCACCCTTCGGGGTACTCACAATATACGACATGGGGTAGAGGAGTTTTAGTAATAGGCATCCATCTTCCTATTTTTCCAGTTAATTAAAAACAGTGAACTTGGAAGCTAGTTGGAGTAGAATACCGTGGGGGGTCTCTAGGCATTCTACGTCCTCCTTGTTGAGCACCAGGGCATTGGGGTTTGACCTGGGAGCTACAGGTGGACTTGTTTCCACTGTTTTGAGTGCACCAACATTCCCTCTTTGACTTGAGAAATACTAGAATGGGGTAGTCACACCACCGGATCTAAAACTTAATCAAAGACTTCAACTTTAATAAAATTTATTAAAACGAACCAAGAGACATTGCAAAACATCTTACCCACATTTCAGTTTTTGTATTTGCTTCAAAGTCCTTGCTTTTCAAGGCTTTCATTTTACAAGTACATCTTGCAAGCATCTCAATTTCATTTCAGTACCTTGCACTTTCAAGTATAATATCTTTAAAGTATTGTGACATGCTTGAGTAAAACATTGTTTAATCTTGTAACTTGAAAACAATCTGTCCTACATAATAACTTGTTCATCTGGTGTGTATCTTGTTTCTTTTCAGGTATCATTGTATATTTGTTGAACCATTCTTTAGCACTTGTTCATATTGTGTAATTCTTTAGCATTTGTTCATATTGTTAATATTGTAGATCTTTCTTAGCTTAGGCAACTGTGGATAATCATTCTTAATTCTTTTGTAAGTTTGTAACTTGTAATATTTTGACTCCATTTAATCTAGGCACTTATGTTGTAATTTTGTAACCTTAATAAAATAAAATCCCTTTAACTAAATTGTTAATAAACCTTCCTATAGGGACTACCCCCCTTAGCTCTGTTGGGATTTGGACTAAACAGAGGAGTTGGTAGACTATGGTGACAGTGGTCCCCGGCTCTAACTTGCCCCCAAGGACACACAAAGCGGGTTGGAGACTTCCCCGTGTCATAAAGTGTGTATTAGGCGGCAACATCTTTGGCACTGTTGTCGGGGACAAGTCTTTTGTCCTTGGTATTGACATTAATTAAATAATTTTGGATCTAATTCTTTAATTCTTCAATTTAATTCGTTTTTAAAGTGTTAATAAAATTTTTGAAATAACCTTAAATTTTTTTTTCTTTTTTTTACCCATATTGGAAGTTTACTTGTTCTCCAAGTGGTGACTCCACTTCAAAATATATAGTAAGATATTCTACCTAGAGCCCTTTGGTTTGCTTAGCTCCCTCTTAGATCCTGAAAAGGATTTTAGAAGAAGTTGAACAAACTTGCTCCCTGTAAAATCTTTACAAGTCTTAGAGAAGAAGTCATTTTCTAATATGCCTTTGTTGTTTATCTAAGTAAACCAACCTGAACAATGAATAATTATTACAGACCATGTGATTTCTCTAAAATTGTTGGTTACTCTCATGAAGTTCCATAGAAAGCTATAGATAAGTTGCCTTCTTTTCAAGGAGATAATGTTACAAGTGCTAAAGCCCACATCAGAAATTTCAATTTATGTATTGCAAGATGGTGTATGGCACACAACCATGAGGATGTGAAGATGAAACTATTTGTTTTGTCCTTAGAGGAAGAGACCATTGATTGGTTTATGGAACATGATGATAACAAGTTTAAAGACCTTAAGGGAATCATTGAAGCTTTTAATGATAAATGGGGAGAAAAGAGGGATCACCATTCCTTGTTAACTGCTTTGCACTCTAGCCATAAGGAAGATAATGAAACAGTGGATGAATTGGTTAAGAGTCTCCGTCAAGATATTAAGCCTCCTGAAAAGGCCATCTTAATTTCTACGTTCAAGCTTTTGAAGGGGAAATGAGATACCAGCTAAGGGATAAAGAGCCTACAAATGTTAGAGAGGCACAAGACAAAGCTATTAACATAGATAAGAATATGCAAGCTTTGGGAAAATCAAATGTTCTTGGTTTTTCAAAGGGTAGTCCTCCAAAGTCAGATAAAGTTAAGAAAGTTGAAAACCAGGAACACCAAGGTGACTCTATCAAAGAGCTCGCCCAATTGATTAAGCAAATGAAAGAAGTCTATATTAATCAATTATCAGCTATGCATAATAAGATAGTTTCCATGGAAAAAGATAAAGGTAATAATCATAAGCCAAAGGATAGATGGCAAAAGAATCTCCCTAAAGGACCCCCTTATCAAGAACAAGAAATACCTCCAGAGCCTATGGAAGCAAACAATTGGTTTGATGATCCAGTAATCTCTTACTATAGGGCTTGTGATGATTCACATGAGGAAGGGACTTGTCCCATTTTCTTTCAGATTATAAAGAAAAAGTTAGCATCTAGAGAAAGAATGGAACATGTTAATATGGTTGGTCATGAATGTGTGTTTGACAATAATGAGGATTTATTGGATTCAGTAGAATACAGTAAGGACACGGTTTGCATAACTAGAAATATGGACAAAGTAGAAGAAACATGTGACCATGAACTTACCCCTAAACAAAGTGTATTTTCAAGTAATAATTTGAGTATGGATTTAGGGGGTTGGATCAGTAATGTAAAGGTATTAGTCCCTGTAGCAGAGAGTGTAAAGGTTCCAGCCCAAAAGGATAAGTCACCCAAGGCTTTAGTAAGTTCTCCTCAAGTCAGTAAAGGGTCAGACCATTTTCAGAATGTTTTAAAATAAAAGACAGTTGAGGCATGCCAGAATGAATTAGTGTTTTTTTCAGAATGTAGATAGTGTATATAGTGGAAAGGATCATGTTATTTTTGTTAGCTTCCCGAAAAATATAAAGGATGGAATCAAAATAAAGGAAGTTAATAAAATATGGCATGAGCAGTTTTTTGATAGTGTAAACTTTTGGAAAATCTTCAAAGATGTGAGGCACTATCAAAGTCACAAGAAACAAGAAAGGGTCAAACGAGCCACAAATTATGTTTTTCTTCAAAAAGATAAATACTTAGTGTCCTAAGGGACACTCTCTGTAATGTATCTCTAACCTTTTTCCTTGCATTCTTTTAAGAGCTTTGTATTATTTCATTATTTGAAATTATTTATGCATATATGTATGATCATTATCTAGTCATTTCATTTATTCATTATTGATTATTTATTGGTTTCTACATGAGGACTTATGTTCGTTATTGGTGAGAATTTGTGGTTGCAGAGTCTGGAGTTCTCGTATGCTCTCCGATGATCGAACACACGTCCCCAAGTTGGAGCCAGATGTTGCCCACCTATTTCGACTAGGTGGCAACCTCATGTACATTGAAGATGTACATTATGTGCAGTTTGTACCATGGAAAAATTCTGGGGATTTTTCATTCAGCAGGGCAATTATGCCCCTTTTGTACACGAAATGTCCGCTCCCTTGCGTGGAAAAATTAATGTAACTTTATATGTTAGCATGGGTCATTCCTCTAAGGATGTCACCATGGATTTTATTATCAGGGAAGTCCTCTTCACCGAGTGTTTTTTTCCCCTTCCACTTAATTTTGTTAATTAACAATTTTAATTGGTTGGGTTTTTCACTCACAAATCCTCCAAAGTGGTGAATTGACGTTCTGGTAATCAAGCCCATGAGGTGGCTAAGGTTTCAAGTTGTTGTCCATGACCATGCTAGCCATATGTTGTAGTCTTGAGGAATTTCGTTAGGATTTTAATTTTAATTTTTAATTTTTCTTAATTAATTAACTTTACAATTTGGTGGTTAATTAATTAAGTTTTGATGTAATAATGTAATCTCTTGAACCTTGGCATTTTGTAATAGGGGCTATGAATGCAAATGAAAATTCTATGACACCCCCTAAGCCATTGGTTCAAGTTTCATGTCATTCTCATAAGGAGTTGGGAAGTTAGACCAATTTTGGTTAAGTCAAGGTATTTTTTCCTAGGAAATTAATTTAATTTCCTAGGGTGAAAAATTAAATGATTTGATTTTGAAGGAAAAAATCAAATAAGGCCATGGTAATTAAGTTTGGGAGGTGGCTAATCATAGTTAATTTTTATTTAAATAAACCTCCCATGGTCAAAATAAATTTTTGAAGATTTCCCAAGTGGGGCGCCCCTCTTGTCTTAATAAAAGATAAAAAATAAAAGATTTAAAGTAAAAGATTTAAAATTAAAAAATAAATAAATAAATAAATAATAAAAAGATAAAAATTAAAATTAAAATTAAAATAAAAGATTAAATAAAAAAAAATAATAATAATAAAAAGATTAAAAAAAAAATATATAAGATTAAAACTTGAAAATAAAAGATTAAAAGATTAAAAAATAAAAAGATAAAAATAAAAAGTAAAAGATAAAATAAAAGATTAAAAATTAAAAATTAAAAATACAAGATTAAAGATTATATAAAAGATTAAAAAATTAAAGATAAAATTAAAGATAAAAGTAAAAATAATAAAAATAAAAATTGAGTCAAAAGGGGCCCCACTTGAGTCATGGAAACCCAAGATCTAAGGGTTAAGCTTCATTGTGACATGGATTTATCTTTTTTACCATTGATTTGAAAAGACACCCTTGCTTATGATTGGTGGATGGCTTGCAAAGTCAACAAACCTAGATCTAAGGGTGGAGGAGAGCTAGAGTTTAGATTTATGTTTTGCACCCTTCATTTGGGAGTGGGTTTGAGATATTTTCAACTATAAAAGAGAGGCCGCTCCTCTCATTTTATCATCATTTTTTGGAGCAAGGTTATGCTGCCAAAATACTCTTTTCTCTCTCTCTTCTCTATTATTCTCTCTCAAAGCCCTAAGAGGCTCTTTTGTATCAAGCTTTGCCCTAGTTGGGCCATAATCAAGGAAATTCTTTTGAGGAATATTGTGTTATTGTTCTATATTCTTCATGGTCCATTGTTGAGGTAACTTGTATCTTGTATTTGGTTTTTGAATATTTGTATTAGTCTAGTTAGCTCTCCAGAAAGTATTTTGTAGAGAGATTAGAGAGTAGAAGTATTTTTACCCTCTTTTGTGAATTGTTTAGCAAATTTCTTCAAAGTATTTTGTAGAGATTGTTAGATATTCATCACTAGGCTTATATTTTTTTGCAGATCTAATATTTGTTTACAAGTTTTCTAAGCCAAGTACATCTCTCCAAGGGTTTCATCTTCAAATCTGCATTTTCGTCCATCTCTCTTTTTCTCCTAAAACTAGGTTTTATTCATTGTATAATGAATAAAACCCTTGTTTTAAGGATTTATTTCATTATAGATTAGTATAGAATTATAAATCTGTTGTTCATATATCATTTACAGGTCGAAAAATTCATTTTTGGGCCACTACAATTTATTTTTTCCAAAATTTTAAGTTCATATTTTTCAATAATTTTTCTGGGTTTTATACTAATCTGTGCTAACTTTTTGTTTTAGTGTTTCTCCAGTAAATTCCAGCAAGTAAAGTTGTTGGTTTATTGCAGGTTTATGCACAGAAGAGGGGGTATGCTGCCCAAAATTGCCTAGAAAAGCCCTAGAAAAGTTTTGGTCCAAAAGAGGTAAAAAAACCTCATTTTTCCTCTCTTTTCTACAAGATTGTAAACCTCAAAAGAGAAGTTCTCTTTGGGTTATCTCTAAAGCTTTGAAAGCTGTTGTAAATCTGTATATGAGTACTGTAGAGATAGCCTAGAACACTAGTTGCTTATATTTATTTTTTATGCAAGTTTTATTTCTGTTTACCCACTTTCCCTTAAGGGATTGAAGTGAGGTTAGGTTAATCATTTTTATTTCTGTTTACCCACCATCTCTGTTATAGATATTGTTGTGTGGTTAGGATATTGTTTTAGCTAATTGCATTTTCCTTTCAAGTTTTTGTTCAAAGTAATTAAATCTAATTTTCATTTCTGTTAAAGGAGTAACCATACAACCCACTAATCTGGTGTATCCTCTGTCCCAACTTGTCATCTCCCTTTAGGGACTTCAATTTGGGTATGAAAAGCAGGAGAGGTGGGGGATTAACTTAATTAGAACAACTTCTTTTTCTGCTACAAACCTTCACACTGTTCTTTTTCAGTCCAAGATCAAGTACCAGCATCTCCCATAAGGGATACCGCTTGGTTGATCTTGTTGATAGTATAAAATTAACCTTGCATGCTAAACCACTACAAGATTTAAAATTTATCCCTAAAATTAACCAACAACGAATTTAGCCCCTATTCCTCTACTCGGTTATCATCCTTCGGGGTACTCACGAGATATGACAGGGGGTAGAGGAGTTTTAGTAATAAGCATCCATCTTGCTATTTTTTCATTTGATTGAAAATAGTGACGTTGGAAGCTAGTTGGAGTAGAAGACCGTGGGGGGTCACTAGGTGTTCTACGTCCTCCTTGTTGAGCACCGAGGCATTGGGGTTTGACCTGGGAGTTACAGGTGGACTTGTTTTCACTGTTTTGAGCGCACCAGCATTCTCTCTTTGACTTGAAAAATACTATATTGGGGTAGTCACACCACCGAATCTAAACTTAATCAAAGACTTCAACTTTAATGAAATTTATTAAAACGAACCAAGAGACACTGCAAAACATCTTACCCACATTTCAGTTTTTGTATTTGCTTCAAAGTCCTTGCTTTTCAAGGCTTTCATTTTACAAGTACATCTTGCAAGCATCTCAATTTCATTTCAGTACCTTGCACTTTCAAGTATAATATCTTTAAAGTAATGTGGCATGCTTGAGTAAAACATTGTTTAATCTTGTAACTTGAAAGCAATTTGTCATTTGATCTTTGACATAATAACTTGTTCATTCGGTGTATATCTTGTTTCTTTTCAGGTATCATTGTATATTTGTTGAACCATTCTTTAGCACTTGTTCATATTGTGTAATTCTTTAGCATTTGTTAATATTGTTAATATTGTAGATCTTGCTTAGCTTAGGAAACTATGGATAATCATTCTTAATTCTTTTGTAAGTTTGTAACTTGTAATCTTTTGACTCCATTTAATCTAGGCACTCATGTTGTAATTTTGTAACCTTAATAAAATAAAATCCCTTTAACTAAATTGTTAATAAACCTTCCTATAGGGACTACCCCCCTTGGCTTTGTTGGGATTTGGCCTAAACAGAGGAGTTGGTAGACTGTGGTGACAGTGGTCCCCAACTCTAACTTACCCCCAAGGACACACAAAGCGGGTTGGAGACTTCCCCGTGTCATAAAGTGTGTATTAGGCGGCAACAATATACAGATAAGGAGTCAAGAGTAGGAGGATGAGATTTGGACAAATATTTAGACAACCAATCCCTCGCTAAATATTGTGACCTTATGTTGGCTGGTAGTCAAACGCAAGATCTTAACAGGGGAAAACCTTAGATGTAGAGGAATCCAAGGTCCCTCATAGTGGGCCCTATCTTTATGACAAGAGGAGAGTATGAACCACTTACTTGATACTTTCTCCATTATTGCTAAACTTTGGGATAGAGGTGCTTAGGATTTTAGAAAGAGCAATTGATGTAGAGGGGATTTGGGCCAAAATTTGAGGGACTAGCATCCCAAAGCGTTAAATAATCATATCTTACAAACTTTGTGGAAATCCTTTATGGGTACTAGCTTGTGGGTGGTCTGGAAGGAGTGAAAAGGTCGAATATTCTAGCGAAAGTAGCAAATTCCTAAGGAGGTATGGAAAACCCTGGCTACAAACCTCGTGGAAACCATACACATCATGCAATGGAATGAGGAAGATAAAGAGTTCATAGGACCATAAAAGATAATTGCGGATGGCTGGGGGCTCGACAATGGAACTCTAGATTACCTGTGAAAAAAAGACAAAAGTTGCAAAGTCCTTAGACAGAGTCTCTAGCCCTAATTTTTGGGTTCCCCCTCCATGTCTGGTTTTCAAACTCAATTTTGATGGGGCGGTGAAGGGTAACCCCGGAGTAGTAGGCTATAGTGGAGTCTGTAGAAAATTGGAAGGATAAATTGTTAAAATTTTTTATGGATCCATAGGATTTGACTCAAATAATTCTACGGAACTCGAGGGTATGATTCAGGGTCCGAGTCTCATGCTCAGGGAAGGATGGCTCGTGACAATGGTGGAAGGGAACTCAAATATCCTCATACAGATGGAAAAGCAGCTTGCTAAAGGGAAGACAATAGAGAAGGACTCGTCTATTTGGTGGTTGGCCAACAGGATAGACACCCTATGGAGATTGGTTATAGCACACCCAGTCGTCTCCTTCCACCACATCAGACGAGAGGTGAATCAGGTAGCAAACATGATAGCAAACGTCAACGTGAGAGAGAATTGGGCCCACAAGATGGGACGGATTGAGGAATTCGGAGCAGACTAGTGGGCACTAAGGTGCCGAACCTTGTCCATACAAGACACCAATGCAATCGGGTAGATGGCGGATGACAAGAGAGATCATCAAGGCACAGAGAGGAGGCAGAGGGAGTCTTCCACAGAACTAAACCGCCACCATGCATGACCATGGAGGCGATGTACATTTTATTTTGGGCCAGTCCCATCAACATTAAACCTGGGTATAAATCCCATCTTGGAAGGAGAGGAGGGACATATTTTCTGCAAGATTGGAATTTGGAAGTGACAATGGGAATGATGCCTAAGTTTGTACTGGGTATGGGAGAATGTGATCACTAGATCTGGGAAATTGTGAACTTGTATAGAGTTGTTAAGCCAACCATAACTCTATTCCATATTAACACTGATAAGGATGCATGGCTTATCATTCACTTCTTGTGGAATGAGTCTGCTGGTATGTTTGTGATTAGGTGTGGTGAGTGACTATGGGATTTACAGTGTGGTTCCATGAGGAATTGGGAAGCGAAGTGTGAGATGGATCCTCCCTAGGGTAGTTATGGGAATGCAAATGTAAGAGAAGCATCGACTTTGAGCCATGACAAAGGGAAGGAAGTGTCTAGGAGGGGCAAGGGTACTGCTACCCGGGCTCAACTTCATGCCAAGGCGACTACTGAGTTTTTGAAAGACCGCCTCCCACTGATTTCCCACAATGTTACAGAGAGAATGAAAAAGGAATTATGGGAGTAAGTGAAATCCATGCCAAACGAGGAAGTTCGATAGGAATTTGAAGACTGGGTCATGGACCTTGTCTCTACGGTTGGAAGAGGGTATGCCCACGATAATCTGATTATGCTATAATGGGTAATAATGAACCTAGTAACACATGTATCGATTAATCTGGAGGCTAGAAAGGAATAGGTTGCGAAAAAAAAAGTAAGGGATGAGGAACCTGCAACAGCTTCGAAGGACCACAATGAGGATTTCTGGATGATGCACAGGAAGCTGGAGGACAACATCAAGGAATGTCGACTCATGCATTGAAAAGTTAATCAAATCGCCCCACACCTTAGAATTTCCCTCTACCATCCCGGGATGGAGTAATAACTAGGAAGAGGCCCTATTTGGAAGGCTGGTGGTTGGGGTACGGAGAGAGATGGTGCCGAACCCCCTTAGGGTGGGGAAGGCCCGGTGCAAATTGTTGGCTTCCCACATTATGAAACTCTTCCTTGATTTTGGAAACTATCTCTGTTACACTTGTTTTTTGTTTGCATGATAGCCTGTCAATTTCAATAGTTGTGGGTGGGTTTAATAGTCGGATAATTACTAGTTCTGATGCTCTTAATGCAAGGATTGATCTATGCCTCATTGGGGATCTCCCTCTTTCAGGGAAAGATTTTTTTTTTGGGTTGATGACTATAAAAGTTGTTTAATATTGGATTTGGCTCAGAAATGTTGTCGCCTATGTTTTGGGCATCTCTGTAATCATTAATTTCGGAGTAATACAATCTATTATTTACAAAAAGAAAAAATTTTAAAAGCAAGAAGAAATTATCCCTCTTTGGGATAAATTGTTGCCATGTTTAGTTGATTATGGCCTAATTTTGTATCTTTCATATATACATGGATCTCTTAAACTTAGACATTAAACTTGTAAGAAAACTACCCTTTTGTTTTGGGGAGGAGTTTTTTGTTTTATGAGCCTCTATAGTTTTTTATTTTATTCTTGAGAAAATTGAGACCTCATCTTCTTATCTGTGCCATTCCTCATCAGTTCATGGAACCTATATCAAAATGATTGGACATTAGATTCAAGCCCAACAAGCAGTGTCTCTTCAACATGTTTAGATCCTCCTTGTTCTTTTTCTAATGATATTTTGTAACATAGAGAACCTTAAAGCTACAAGATATTTCTTGGGGAACTTCCTTGAAGTACTTGAAAATAAACCAGGCCAATACTTAAGCACTTCACTTTGTGTAGAATTCTCCTTGGATAAGGGACTCCCATAGTCCATTATTCTCAACTCCCATAGTCCTTCATGCTCAATCCTGAGGGGTGAAAATTCAATCAACAATAGGATGACTACAAAAAAGTGTGTTTGCAATGCAATATGTTTCATGCATATTACAACTTTTCAAAAAAAATCCCGTGAGTTTTGTCATCTAGAAATCATTTTTAGAAAAGAGGCTAAAAGAAACCTTTACTACAACTCCATGGAGAAAAATGTGAGAAAAATAAAACCACCATGCCTAGCAACATTCACAACATCATCTATTCATTGACCATTTTCAATATTATAATTGTAATAAAGTTTTAACTAACTTAAATTCTCTTAACTTAAAAATATTACACTTAAAAATATTACACTTAAAAATATTACACATAAAATAAATATGAGAAAACCAAAGATCAAGTTAAGTATTATAAAGTTTTTATTTATAATATTTAATGTTTAGTGATTAGTTGATTAAATTTAACCTCGATTTATATTTAATAAACTCAATCGTTTCAGCTTAATTTAGTTTAAATATTGAAAAATTGTAACCAAAGGTAAAAGTTAGGTATACAAAGTTTTTAATGATAAATAGATAAATGTAATTCACATTAATAACCCAGTTTCATCATCAAATTCCACTAAAACAATTATGACTAATTTTCAATCTCAAAGGGGCTTAATGTGATCAAATTTGACAATGTACCATGTGACCCTTCATTAATTAATTAATTCATAAGTCTAATCCACATAGAGATTCACACGCAATACATAAAGTGAGGAAATCTCATAGTAACAAATTCCTTAATTAAAGTTCTCGCGAAAATTAGTCGGCCTCTAGCAAAGCAATGATTGTTGCTGTAGACTGATTGCTGGTAGTTGGATCTCAACACCTTAAGATCCAATTTCCAGCAATGAGCATGATGTAGCAATCATTATTCTAGGGAAAGCTTGTCAATGATCACCCACATCTAGCCCTAGCTCCAGCTAATTATAACCACCAATGGAAAATCACATCCAGGAAGAGTCAACTACACTCATTAAAGGCCTAACGACATGATCGAACGACCCAATGGAAATGGGAGACCCTAACTAAAACCGATCTATTCTCAAAAATTTAGATATCTAATGAGGTTGTATAAAAAGAAAAAAAATGTGGCATTTAGATCGATCAAGAAACGCCCGATCTCTGTATAGCAAGAGTTTGAAGTGAAAATTGAAGGAGCCAGCCTACATGGCCAAAACAGTTCTGCGAGGACGAGAGAATAAAGGAAGGATTGGCCAGAGTGGAAGACTCATGTATGAAATATGGCCTGTAAGGAGCTTCAGGAATAGGACCGAGCGGTGGCGACCTAAAATCTGTGCCAGAGGCCTCTGGGTTCAATGAAGAAGGCGAAGGTTCCTTTGATTGGAATCCGAGAGATGTCAGACACGATAAAAAAAATTGTGTATGGGAGGTTCCAATAGCTTTGACATCATAACTACACTGGAATATTTTATCTGCAGTTGCCAGCTTGGATTTGTCATTATAATTGTGAAGAATTCTGTTAATAACTTTACCCTCCGACGGCTAGTCTCTCTAGGGAAATAGTGGATAATATAGAATGCTCTTTGAAATCAGGTATCAGCGCCATGCAGGAAAGCTCTCTAAAATGATATCGCTGACTAGAGCTATCAGGGTCACGCGGGAATGCTCTATTTCAAACAGCCTTATATTATTTACTATCCCCCTATAGCGATTGGCTGCCGGAGGGTAAGTTGTTGACCGTCCCAGTCGCACTCATCACAACGACTGCAAGATGGAAACAACAGATAAAGCGTTCCAGTGTAGCTATGACATTGAAGCCACTAGGAACCTCAAGTACACACGTTTTCATCTTATTCGTGATCTCACTAATTCCAGTTGATGGAAGATTGGGCTTGTTCTTGGAACCGCGAGGCCTAGGATGGGTCACCACGGTCCCGTATTCTGTCGAAATGTCCTCATCGGCCCGGTCACTGACAATGTCATTGCCGCTTCCTCTTTCCCTTGAACCATTGTCTGGACTTTGAGTCTTCCTCTCTCGCCAATCCTTCCTGCCATAATCGCATTTGCTGGTTTTCACTTCAAACCATGGCTGTATTGCATGTCGGAGACAGAGATTCCAAGATAGATTTGTTTTCATATTCCAATTTCATTCCATATATACAGTTCTTACATTATACTAATTTTAGATAGGGTTTCTTAATTAGTTCTTACAGCTAATAAATGAAAAAAGAAGGATTATAAATTCACTATATGTTGCTCACCTAAATTTGAATTTGATCACCCAATGACTCCTGATTTATTTGTGAATTGTAATTGTTTACCATTTCAACAATGTATTTGTTAGTGTGACTATAATGTATAATTATGTAGTCCAGATTTGGGGTGGACTGCAACCTATGTTTTTTCATTTATGGATGAGGATGAGACAAGTGTAATGTCTAGATTGATTCTATGGGAGTTGTTCAAAATTGGAAATAAACAATTATATAAAAAGGAATATACAAATTTGATGAATGGATAATTGGGAGCAATGCATAGATAACTCATAGTTGATAAATCGATAACCAACAATTTACGAAGAATGTAGGTGATAACATGTAGCTAAGGATGGATAACTCACACTTAAACCAGCTTAACTAGAACAATATGAGGAATAAAAAAATATTACAAAGTGTCTTCCATTCCATATATATCTCTCAACTATTTGATCCTTATCGACATTCATATTGAAGGAAGAGGTGTGGCGGAAGTCCAATAATTTAGGGTGGTTGTACAGCGTTTAAGAAAAGTAGGTTATTAAGTAGTTTAACATGCGAGAGGTAAAGTTTTAGTTTGTTATTATTATTTTTTAAAGATGAAAAATGAATACTTGGTAAGTAGTAAGCTAGGTATTATTAAAACAGATCTGTATGTAATATTTAAATAAATTTTCACGGAAGTAAACATTGAAGTGTCTTTATACCATCTTTAAATATTTGCTCGAGGAAAACATTAAACGTACATGTAAATTTTCCAAATTTTGATTATATTGAACTTACATGTAAAGTTTCCAAATTTTGATTTACAAAGTAAGTATTTATCAGCCACTGTGAAGGTCAGTCTTCGGTAGTAGAAATAAGAATAAAAATAATGGGGAATGGATGATTATCCATGACTGTTAATCGACACATTCCCAATATTTTTTATTTTGTGGATGTCATGTTTGGGGACTGATAAAACACTTTTCGATTTGAAATTGAAGCTGCTGGGTTATGACTAATCCCACAAATCCAAGATTCTTGGTAGAGTAGACATGTCCATTTTTTTTTATTGACTTTTTTATGTAATAATTAAGTTTATAAATTTTTTTATTTGAAATGTGGGGTGGACAATGATTTATATTTTTTCATATATGTAGGTGGATGAGACAAGTGTACTGTCGAGATTCATTTTATGGCAATCCTTCAAAATTCAAAATAAACAATTGCCAAAAAAGGAATATAAACAAGAACTTGTAGCTACCTAATGAATGCATGGATAACTCATAGCTGATGAATGCATAACTAATAGTTCATGGAAGATAACTAGAACAATGATAGATAAAAATAAAAATAAAATAATATTTCCGAAGTGTCTTGCATTCCATAACTATCTCTCTACCATTTTGTAACATCCCTAAAATTCGTAAATAAAAAAAAATTATTTACTGCATGTAACATTAGAAGTTCCTATAAAATATTTAGAGAGATGTTATTACTCATAATTCTTTTGTCATGGGTTACTGGCATCATCTGCCTAAGTTATTATTAGCTTGCTTGATTTGGTTATCTGCCAACATGACACTACTTTGTGACATAAGAAATCTATCTCTATTGAACTTGTTGTCGTAAAACAGTTTGTCGTTGCCTTCTATTTGAATTTACTCTTGAGCTACACAAGGGATAACTCATGGTATTACTTATTCATTATGACTAATGCATGAATTTATGTTTTACTCATGTGCAGGTGCGTGCAGATGCGTGAGGTCACCCCTGATTATCACTAAAGAAAAAGGTTAATTGCAACTCCAAAGATAAAGAGGTAAGTTTTCGATTTGGACAAGGATCCAAACCTTCGCCTAGTTTTGATGTTTTATATGCAGTTTCATATCGTAACCAATTTTATCAATCAATATTATATCCTAAGTATACTAAAAGCTAAAACTTAACATTGTGGGTTGAAAAATAAAATACAGGAAAATACTTTTTTCCAAACTATAGAATTTCTCTATTGTCCATTGTGGTGAGTTATGCACAAGGATTGAGGTTTGAAATTTTTGATGTGATGGGTTGACAACAAGCCTTAAATTTGATTTTGACTTTAAACCATGTAACAACATGGGAAGGATTTGTTTTTAAGACATGTCATGTAATTTTGATACATCCTCTAGCTGTCAATAATTAGATGTGTTGCGAAACCCTAGGTGTTTCAATGCGCGTTAAAGAACGAACCAAACAATTCAATGGGGTTTTGGTGTAGTGATAGTTGTTCTTTCCAAACACTTATTCGAATCCTACATGTTCTGCTCTACATTACCTCCATGGTGAACAATGATGATGGAGTCATCCTCCTTGGACCTCAACACCTTAACATTTCATTTTAGATGGATTTGATTTGCGATAGAGTTTGCACATAATCGCTAACATTGAAAAGGAGTAAGTTCTATTGTTTTTCTAATTTGTCCTCCTTCCTTTTCAAAATGTTTTCGCCATTAACAAAAACTAACTTCTGGATTTGGAGGTGATTCATAGGTTCGTTCCTCTACGACGAAGGTCTTGGGTTGGAAACTTGCCGAGGGTGTCTTCGAGCCGATAAGACTCATGGCTAAACCATGCGTGGCTCTCGGGGTTCAAACTTGGTTCGTAGTATGTAAACATTCAGTTTTCATCTTTGTACATTCTGTCATTGTGAAAGTGATATATTTGCTTTGGTATAAATGTAGATTTACTGTAATGGTATTTGTAATTCTTGTGGAGTCTTTTAAATGACTATGCCACTATGTATATTTTTTTGTTGGTTTTAAAAAATTGTTAATACTGGGAGTACTTGTGAGGGTTTTGATATTGAAAACTCATTTTTTTAAAGCTACGGTGTAATAACACAATAAATACATGGTTTATCTATGGATTCTCGCGACTGTGCCACTTTTTTTGGAAAGGTATGGTATTTATAAATACTTCTATAATGTTTTATGCAAGTTGTATCTCCAGTTCCCTTGACCCGTGAGGGCTTCATAACTTTGTTGGTTTTACAGAATCATGGTCATGAGCCTTACTTTTTTGGTTTGGATTTTGAAATCCACTCTAAAACACAGTTTTTTACTTTGATGGGTAAACAGATTAGCAGTGTTGGGGTTCATTCCCTAGATCGCTCGTCGTGTGATAGAAATAATTTTTCTTTGATAAAAATAGGACTTGGTTTCAAATCTTTACTAAGGAGAATATCTTTTAAATGTTGTTAGTAATGTATGAACCCATGAGGTCTTCACATATTTCTTATATTTTGTTTCAATAGTCAAACTGTAATATTGAGTTATGATCATAACATATTTACTTGGTAGTAATGCTTGGGATATAAGCCATTGTTGCACTTCCTTACTATTTGTGGATAAACAAAATAATGGATAGGTTATGGGATAAATAATGTGAGGTTTTTCTTTGTACACTCCTTTCTTTATAAAATGTAATAGATGCTATGTTTTAACATTATTTACATTTCATTATTTGAGTCCTTCAATTGATTTATCAATCTTAATGCACAAACTCACGGTAAAGTAGTACTATAGTAGGACGAGAGATTTAGTTTAAAACACAGTGTGGTTATAGTTATTCGTAATTAACCTAAATACTAAAATGATTTAGTCATGGAATCTTTGTCTTTCCATGTAGGTTTTGAGATAAGGGGCGTGAAGCCTCTGTCAAAATATTCGACTCCTAAAAGAAAATAAACTTTACGAGGTTAATATATTAGCTTAAAAATGTTACTCAGTCGTTATCTTTCAATTGACACTTAACAGGGTTTTGGGAAAAATAATTTAGTTAGGAGACCCTTAAAGATATTATTTGAGTCATAAAAAGATCCTAGGTTTCATTGTATTGTTTTAAGACTGAGAATCCATTTATTTGGATTTTTTAACTTTGTGTATCCATTTTTTAATAGACCATGAGACTGTATGTAACCTCCAATACTGTAGAAAATAATTTGTAGTTTGTTAGTTAACCATACTACTATCACTAAAGTTAATTCTCGACTGCAAGAGAGCCTAGCTTAGAAAAATCTTAAAATTGTTGAATGGATGATTAGGTTTGAGAGTTCATTTGAAAATGAATATCATAGAGATCTAGAAAATATAGTAGACATACCGAATAGAGAATGCATAAACAAAATAAACAAAGGTATAAAGTTATGAGCATGAAATTATGTAGGGAAAGAACCATCTTTGTCTCAGATCACTGAAAAACATACAACTGAATCATAAGAATTCTGGTACATATGAAAAGGACCATACACAGAACAAAATTATGAACATCCTGTAGTATTTATCACTTCAAATTAAAACAAAATAGGTTCAATCATACATAATCACAACAAAGCGTCTTTAGTAACCCAGGAAATGTAATACATGCCTCTACCAATACAGTCTGAGCCCTCGGCTGGAACTCCCTCCGCCTCTTTAAAATGTTACCATATGTATCATATATATGGTGAGGTCAAAATCCTCCCCCTAGGAAGTCGAATTTCCTATCATGTCCCAAAGATAACAATGAGTTACAAACAATTTCTAAAACTTCCTACCACAAAAATTGGGCCACACTACTGAAAACTGGGGCTAAGAAATGGATTTGGTTCTCTAGATATGTGACACTTCTGTGTAAAATGAAATAGGTTATTGTATTTTGGTTTATTTTGAGAAAACAAATCTCTCATTTCTTTGAGATTCGTTTTCATTTTCCCTAGATATGCATTTCAAAAACATGTGTCAAACAAGGAAATTTTGAGATGTGAACATTAGGGTTCAGAGATGGATTTGATTCTTGAAATATATAACACCCCAAGGAAAAATGAGAGAGTTTATTGTTCTATGAAGTCATAGGAACAAAAACCTCCTCTATTTTTTTAAAATGATTTTCAAGTTGTTTAGAATTGTCATTTGAAAATGATGACTAAACATATTGTATTTTTGTCTCCTTTAGATAAAGACAAGGCACCATCTTGCGGGATTTGATCTAATTTATCCTCATTGAAGTTGATATCTGGGTGTTTGGATATTTGGCATCGAGCTAAGAAAACAAACCATGTTTCATTCCCTTCATATCTTCATCCATGTGGCTTTTATTATGAGCACTGCATTGATGACTATGATTGACAATACTTGGTGCATCTTCACGTTAGTATTTGAATGCTCTACCATGGATTTCCATGTGCATATGGATGTTGCTTTAAATCCCATGATAGATATTTAACATAAGATTAATGTTGGAAATAAAGTCGCTCTACACATAAGAGATCTATCACACATATCATGTTGAAACTGGAATAATCATGAACTTTTCTCACTTTGAGAGATAGAATCCTTCACTACATACATATTGCTAGAATCTGAAATTTTGTGGGACAGGTCTGGTGACAACATCTAGCTTCGTTTGGGATGGAATTATGCCTGTGAGATGCCAAGAACAAGAAGACCAAGTTCCTTTCCATTTGATTGGGCCAGAGTCTTCATCACAAATCTCTACTACTTATTGAAAAACTTGAAAACACACTATTGGTTGAATGCTACACTTTAAGCTACTCCGCAAACTGAAATAATCCTCACACAATAATCTGATCACACTACACCAACTAAACAAAATTCTCAAGGATGAGCTTATTTATTTACAACTCTTATTCCTATCTTGGAGGAATTAAGTTGATCATGTGTAATCATACTTCCAATGGAGCCAATAAACGATTTGACTAACAATGATAGCTTAATACATGTCACTGTTTGAAAAAACCCACAAAAGATATGATAAATGAAATAGAGAGTCTGTAGGAAGTTGATACTTACAGCTGGAAATAGGAAGTGTACAAAAAGCTAAAACATCAGAAACTTTTGAAAAATACAACTCCATCCAAGAAGCCATAGGATCATTAAACTCATGAAAAATTATTCCTTCATGCTTTGAATTGATGGCTATATATTGATCTGAAAGATGTAACTTTTGCTCAAGAATTTCCATTGAGTATTGCTCTGCTCTTTCCTGCTCATGAGTGTCACATATAATGTCACAGCCGAAGAGTTCAATAGATGGTGATTGAGAAAACTTCTCTTCTTCATCAGAATATTCATCATACTTAGGTTGATCCTTATGAATTTATGAATTTTGAAAATCAAATTTATTCATTGCATTATTGTATTTTATCTTTTTTCCATTTCCTTCATTGCTAGAAAACACAGATTCGTTGCCACTAAAGAATTTTAAACATGCTGATTCAAAATTCCTTTTCTCCAATTCATCTGAGTATTCATCATATATAGGCTCATTGCTTAAAATTTCCCAAGGTGTTGAAACGAAAATATTTTCCTCTCCATTGTTTCTTTTTTTAAACTTTGTATCAAGAATAGAAACTAAGGGCTCTTCAAACTGCTTCTTGATATTTGATGCAGGAGAAAATATTGTGGACAGATCTGATAACCTTTCATCATTTCCATTAATGCCTAGGTAACAGGTAACCTTTCATCTTTTCTTCATATAAATTCGAAGTAATGGGTACATAAGGGGAAAGAAACTCTTGCTATAAAACATATTTATGAAAATATATAGGAGACAATTAATCATATTCTTTCTCCCCATCCTTATCATCCTGCTCATCTGAATTTGAAGTAGTGGGTATACCTAGAGCATTCTTAGTTACACAATCATGGATTTTACCATCAACTATGAATTGTGAATCTTCCTCAGAAGAAGAAATAGAAAATATTTCATCCTCATCATGCAATTCATATTCCTCACAACAATTTTCAAATAAAAACTTAGCTGAAAAGTACCTTTTACAATGCTTATGGAATACTATGTGGAAATCCTTCAAGGAGAAATGATTGAAGGAGGTAATGATAAATACCATTCACATGCATCACCATCCAATGAATACATGAACATCTTCGTGTTGTAGATCTAGTAGATTCATGCACTCATGGAACTTAATGAGGTGATCTGTAGGAATGTCTTCTTTCCTTTCTTTAAAGATAGGCATAAAATATCCCCATTCTATCATACTCGTTATTGGATGTGGGAAACCAGGAACTACAGAAAAGTCAAGAGGTGTAAACCTCTAAGCCACAATGGCCTTCATTCGATCCTGTGATGTCATTTCGTATCTTCAACCAGTGGAGTCTCCTATGGATTCTTTGGAGTTTCTCGATGAAGAAATTTGCAGTAAAAAAAGTATCCACTTCGTGTTCATCGTTAAGAAAAGGATCTAATCAATATCAAACTCCAGGGAAAATACCTTCATTTCTTCGTCCCCGACAACAGTGCTAGAAGATGTTATCACTAAAGTTAACTCTCGACTGCAAGAGAACCAAGCTTAGAGCAATATTAAAATTACTGGATGGATGATTAGGTTTGAGAGTTCATTTGCAAATGAATATCACAGAGATATGGAAAATATATAAGATGTACCAAACAAAGAATAAATAAACAAAATAAACAAAGGTATAAAGTTGCGAGCATGAACTTATGTAGGGAAAGAACTAGCTTTGTCTCAAATCACTAAAAAACATACAGCTGAATCACAAGAATTCTGGTATAGATGAATAGGACCATACACAGAAAAAAAAATATGAACAACATGCAGTTTTTATCACTTCAAGTTAAAATAAAATAGGTTCAACTGTACATAATCACTGCAAAGCATCTTTAATAACCCAAGAAATGTAATACATGCCTCTGCAAATATAGTCTCAGCCCTCGGCTGGAACTCCCCCCACCTCTTTAAAATGTTACCATATGTATCATATATATGGTGAGGTTGAAATACTCCCCCTAGGAAGTCAAATTTCCTCCCATATCCCAAATATAAAAATTAGTTACAAACAATTTCTAATAATTCCTGCCACAAAAATTGGGCGAGACTGCTGAAAATGGGGGCTCAAATATGGATTTGGTTCTCCAAATATGTGATGTATCTGTATAAACCAAAATATTTTGTTTTATATTGTTTAATTGTGAGAAAAAACATCTCTCCATTATTTGATATTCATTTTCATTTTCCCTAGATCCGCATTTCAAAAACATGTTTCAAACAAGGAATTTCTGAGATCTGACAATTAGGGCTCAGAGATGGATTCGATTCTCCAAATATGTGACACCCCTAGGAAAATGAGAGAGTTTATTGTTCTTTGACATATTAGGAACAAAATCCTCATCCAGGTTTTCAAAATGATTTTCCAGCCGTTCATAATTGTCATTTGAAAATGATGACTAAACATGATGTATGTTTGTCTCCTTCAAGTAAAAACATAGCACCAACTTGTGAGATTTGATATGATTTATCCTCATTGAATTTGATATCTAGGCGTTGAGATATTTTGAATTGAGCTAAGAAAACAAACCATGTTTCATTCCCCTTGTCTCTTCCTCCATGTGGCTTTTATATATGATCAATTTGTTGATGACTATGATTGATAATACATAGTGCATATTCACGTTAGTATTTGAATGATCTTCCACAGATTTCCATGTGCATATGGATGCTTCTTTAACCACCATGATAGATATTTAACATATGTTTAATGTTGGCAATAAAGTCTCTCTACTTAAGAGATCTATCACACATATCATGTTGACACTAGAATAGTCATGAACTTTTCAGGCTTTGAGAGATAGCATCCTTCACTACATACATGCTGCCAAAATCCAAAATTTTGTGGGACAGGTTTGGTGACAACACATACTATTTAAAAATGAAATAACCTCTAAGGTTCCTTGTAACTTCCTTCTACAAGGTAAAATACTACAGTAACAACACCAACCTGACCTGAAGCCTGTAACCAGTGCTATAGTCTATCGATAATCTTGACATGGTGTTAATAAATAATTTTAATCCTTAAGAAAACTAGGGTTAATATTCCCTTGTAATAACTATCTTAGTTATTTATATTCTACACTAATCCTAGAGCCTTTTTTAAGAGATAGGACACTTATCCTTGAAACATTATTGTAAATACCTTAATGTGTACATGAAAGAAGAGACTTTGTATTTATTTTATTTTCCTATTTACAGGTTTAAATCCCTGATGTATTCAAAATAAACTATGTTTAGTTACTACCTAAATTGCTTATGAAAGATTATCCTTATTTATGTACCTATTCTTATTCTGTAATTGAAATTTCAGTTTTACCAACTGTAATTGTTTGTAATACTTATATCTTTTAGATTAAGAGCGATAGATTAAATATTTAACTAAATTTCAGGTCTTCGAGTAAATTTCAACTTATA
>LPNX010137080.1:90001-140502 GCA_001517045.1 Pseudotsuga menziesii
ACTAGAGTACGTTACTTCGGTGAGAGGAAAAATATAAGAGATAATTTAACTTCTTTTCTCTATCAATCATTTTTTATGAAAATACATATCAAATGCTCATTGAATAAATATCAATTATCTATAATCTCATTTGAAAATAATTACAGCTTACTTAAAGAAAATTAATACAACAGCATAATACAAATATAGAGTTGGAATCTGTATGGGTTGCAAAAAAGGGACTAACACCCAAGGAAGACTATTCCACCCAACCTTCTCCTAAAGAAGCCAAATCACTTGCTTAGGATCCCCGAATTTGTTCACTAAACCACTAGGACAAATATCTCTTCCACACAAGACACTTATGCAACTTAGCTCTCAATAGCATACATAACTCACCAAATCACTTTAGTTATCCCCTCTTCAAATTCCTTGTGTTCCTGACTTTTTAGTTTGGAGCATTCACAAGGTTCATTCTCTTAGAAATCAGAATGAGTAGTGAGCCTCCTCCTTAATTTGATGGTTTATATAATATTTCCTAGGTATATGGGTCAGTTTTGAAATTTAATGAGCCACGAGCTCAGTTCCCTCCCTCTAAGGGAAAATGACCACTTTTTTAGGGATTGTGCTCCTAGAACAGCTAGAAAGTGAATCCTAGTGATGCCACTTGTAAACCATACTTCTGCAACTGCTCCTTCCTCCTAGTGGGTTAGTGAACACTCATTTAACAGTCTCCCATGGATAGGTGTCTCCTTTTATTGATTATTAAAATAAATAATTCTTCAATTAAAATCATCCTTGACCCACTTGGTCATAAACTTTACAATAAAAATTAACATAATGCTTTTGCCGATATAAATAATAAATAATTTTTTTTTCAGTTCTGGATATGTTACAAACAACCCCCCTTAATCTCAACATCGTCCTCAATGTTCCTTAAGTTACTCTGAGTCTTCTTGGAATGGAGCTGGATATGCCACCAGCATATCTCTCTCCAATTCTCAGTCACTTCATCTAGATTGAGGTGTTTCCATTGCACCTTTACTTGTCCAATGGTGTGATTCTGGAAAAACATTCCCTCCTGCTGAGAATACAATCCGGTTCCACCGAAAATTATCTTTTTGGTTCTACCTGAATCACATTCTAGTCAATCACATGAGTAGCATCATGTATATACTTTTTCAAAGTAGAAAGATGAAAGACGTTATGTATTTTAAGATTAGGTGCCAAAGCTAACTGATATGCCACTAGCACCACTTTTTCCATTATTTCGAACGATCCAGAATACCTGGGCACTAATTTAGCATATTTTCCTAGTTTAAGGAATATCTTTCTGGGTTTCACCTTAACAAATACATGCTTACCTACTTGGAATTCCTTCAGAGTTCTTTTAAGTTTGGCATGACTCTATTGCATTTCTTGAGCAGTTTTCAGAATGTCTTATACCTGTTTCACTATTAGTTCCAATTATTTTAACATTTAAAGTCCTAACATCAATCGGTATCCTGGATTACTCCATATAATAGGATTGTTACACTTTCTACCATATAATATTTCAAAAGGACTAAGCTATGTTGAATCTTGATAACGGTATTATAAGAAAATTCAACTAAGTACAAATAGTCTCCCAACTTCTTGGGATAGTCTCTAACATACATGTGTAACATATATTATAGTACTTGATTAACTCTTTTTGTTTGTCCCTTCATTTACAGATGATAAGCAATACTAAAATTCACTTTAGTATCTATCCATTGAATAAATATTTCCAAAAATTACTAGTAAATTTTGAATTTGGGTCAGAAATTATTACCTTTGGAATTTCATGCAAGAGGAATATTTATTTCATCAATATGTATGCAATGTTAGCATATTTATGTGGAAATTGAACCGAGGTGTTAGAACAATTACACTCACAAAAATTGCCAATTACACATGCAAATTACACACAAAGGAGACTGAATATGGAGAAGAACACTAATCTTTATTGAATAAGTGTACAATATCCAACCCTGTGAAGTCATATGCTACCAAAATAAATAATTACATGAGATATTTGAATGCATAAGGATGCCATTCAAATTTGGTCAGAAGGAGGCTTACTAAATCTAAGCAAATCCCCCATAGGTGCATAAAGTAGTTTCCAAATCTATCTAGGAGCTCACGAATTGGAAAAATCAATTAGGAAAGCTAATAGATGATGGAAGGACAACTCATACATGATTTTATTAGGAGAAAAGAGTGGAGGATGATGAGGACAAAAAACAAGTTAACTTCACCTAGTCAAACTTTCCCAATTGCCTTAAAACTCAGAAAAAGTAGGCAATAAAGCAGAAAAAGCAGACATGCGCTAAGAAGGCCAGGAATAAACCAGATTTGATTCCAAGTAGTTTCCCAAGTGCTCCATGACTCAAATTTAGCAATTTTGACCACTTTGGATGTGTGGATGATAACTTGCATAAGGTGGAAGATGCAAACTAGGCAAATAAGACAAAAATTGGATTAATTAATGTCTAAGGTAGCTAGCTATGGGTTGATTATTCTAATACCCCCCCTTAAGCCTGACTTATGAGTAAAATATCAGAAAATTATAGGGCCTAGAAACAAGGCTTAGTCACCCTTTACATACTGCATGTCCATTTAACCAAGAAAAGAGGCAAAAACCCAGTGGGAAAAATCCTCCCTTAAACATGGACAGTAAAACAAAATTTGAAAATATTGTCATCACTCATGCTTCACAGCATGATCACCAATCCCCAGTAGTGATTTGAGATTCCTAAATTTCTTCTCACAAAAAACTTTGGTGAAGATATCTGCTACTTGTTCTAAAGATGAACAGAAGAGTAGGTGAATGGTGCCATCATGCACAAGCTGTCTGATGCAGTGCATATGGATCTCAATGTGTTTGGTTCTTTGTCTCTGAACTGGATCATTGCAGATTTGAATAATACTCTGATTATCACAATAGATAGTAGTTCAGTATTCTGATTTGAAGCCACACTCACCAAGTAACCCTTGCAACCATAAACATTGAGTTTCTGCATTTACAACTCCTCTGTACTTTGCTTCTGTAAATGAGAGTGCAATGGCACTCTATTTCTTACTTGACCAGCTGATTGGTCCTTTAGCAAGCATGAACACATATCCTGATGTTGACTTTCAATCTATGTTGTCACCTTCCCAATCACTGTCAGTAAACCCAATCAAATAAAGATCAGGTTTAGCTTTGTAGAAGATCCTGTGAGTCCTTGTTCCCTGAACAAAGTTAAGGATCATTTTGGATGCTCTCCAATGGATCTCATAAGGCTGATTCATGTATCTTGAAGCCACACTTACTACATAAGAAATATCAGGTTGAGTATGTGTAAGATATAGCAAACATCCAATCAATTGCCTATACAGTGTATTGTTTACCATAGCTGAAGAATCAGCTTCTTCAAGCTTAACTCCTGAAAGGAAAGGAGTCTTGCTTGGCTTGCAATCCTTCATGTTGATTTTTTTCAGCAAATCCAAGGCATACTTGGACTGATTTACTTTGATTCCATCTTTTTTTTTAGCAATCTCGAGCCCCAAGAATTGGTTCAATAAGCCCAAATCAGTCATTGAGAAGGCATGGTTCATTGCATCCTTCAAGGAGGTAATTTCATCCTTTGAGCTTCCTATAATCAGAAGGTCATCAACATACAAAAAAATTATCATTAATGAACCATGAATTGGCTTCAAATAGACATTTGGATCTGACTTGCATCGACCAAAATTCAGTGATAGCAGAAAGCCATCAATCTTGGCATACCAAGCCCTGGGGGATTGCTTAAGCTCATACAATGACTTATTTAGCCTGCACACAAGAGATGGATTAGTATCAAATCCTTGAGGCTGTTGCATGTAAATATCTTTAGTGATATATCCATTCAGGAAAGCACACTTCACATTCATGTGATGTACCTCCCATTGCTTTGAAGCTGCAATGGCTAAGGCTAGCCTGATGGAGTCCATCTTTGCCACTGGTGCAAAGGTCTCATTGTAGTCTATGCCATGTACCTGTGAGTAATACTTGGCTACCAATATAGCCTTTTATTTCAAAGGTGAACTATCAGCAGCAAATTTGGTTTTGTAAACCCACTTACACTGAACTAGCTTCCTCCTTGGGGGAAGATCAACCAGCACCCAAGTGTTGTTCTTATGGAGTGAACTTAACTCTTATTCCATGGATGTTTTCCATCTTGGATCATTTGCTGCATATTCATATGTATGTGGGTCTGATTCAACCATCATATAGCATTTCTATGCAAACATAGGATCTTTCATGCACAGAGCACTCTCAAACTGAGATCTAGTCCTCCTAGGATCATTAGGATTTCCAGCTATTTCTCCAACTGCATGAATGGTATTTGCTGCCCATTTTGGTCTTTTAGGACTGTTAGGATCTGCAACTAAATCATCATTATCAGACATATCATAATCACCAAGTTCAACTATCTCTTCACTTGCATTCAAAGGTTCTGGTGGTGAAGAGGATTCTCTAACTTCCACTGCTGCTAGGGGATCTTCTTGGAACTGAACACACCTTTAAATGAAGGATTTTTTTGTGCTTAAATTGATCAACTTGTGCCCTTTTGAATCTTCAGAGTACCCAAAAAATAGACACTCTTGGCTTTGGGGCTACAAAACCTTCCTCTTTTCTGTTGGAATTCTAGCCCAAGCCCTTAAGCCAAAAATCCTGAAATGGGTCACATCTGGCTTGTGGCCACTCCATGCTTCAAAAGGAGTCATACCACCAAGTTGTTTATGAGGCACCCTATTCTGGATATAGGCTACATATTTTATAGCTTTGGCCCAAAACTTTGGTGGCAAAGTCTTAGCCTCCATCATGCATGTTGCCATCTCTTTCAGTGATCTGTTCTTCCTCTCAGCAACGCCATTTTGCTGTGGTGTGTAAGGGATAGAATGTTGCATCTGAATACCTACATCTACACAATATTTAATGAACTCAGAATTGACATACTCACCACCAATGTCAGATCTGAGGACCTTGAGTTTCCTCCCAGAATGGTTTTCAACCAAAGCCTTAAAGACTTTGAAGAGGCCATAAAATTCAAACTTGTGTTTTAGGAAGTAAACCCAGCAATACCTGGAAAAGTCATCTATGAATGTCAATGCATATTTTTCCTGACTCATTTACATATGAGGAAATGGGCCAGCAACATCACTGTGGATCAACTCAAGAGGTGCATAGGTTCTCTCATGACTAGCTTTCTCAAATTTATGCTCTGGGTATTTTCCGAAGATGCAACCTTGACAAACTCCTTTGTAAAACTTAATATTTGGTAACCCTATGACCATTTATTTTTCACTAATATCAGAGAGACACTTGTAATTAAGGTGGCCAAATCATTCATGCCAAATATTGCTTGCCTCATTAGTATGAATCAGAAGAGTAAGGGGGTTTGAGTAGGGTAGGAAGTGTGAGAACATGTATACCTTCAAAGTGTGGTTTACAACTCCTTTTGCAATGACTTTACCACTTGAGATCTCTATGATCTCAACTTCATCAGGGGAGAATATGAACTTCTTTGGAGATCCTGTGTGGGTCATCTGATACATTGATAAGAGGTTAGAGGCAAGACCTGGAACATACAATACATTGCTGAACTTACCATGGTCAAGATCAATCCTTCCTTTACCCAAAATTTCAGTGAGAGAGTCATCTCCCATTACAATTGGTGGACCTTTCAACATGTCAAGTGAGGTGAATTCCTCCTTGGTCAAAATCATATGTCTTGAAGCTCCAGAATCAATGATGAAAATAGGTGAGCTTGATGTGCCAGCAACCAATGCATGAACTCCCTCTCTGTCTTCTGAATTTGATCCTCCTTCCCTCTTCTTTGAGCTATCTGGAAGGGAGATGCCATTATTCTCCATGAGTTGGATCAGCATGTCAATTTTCTTCTTCATGCAGGAGCTTTTAGGATGATTTTCCTTACTGCAGTATGCACACTTGCTCATTTCTCCTTTGTTCTTCTTCTTCTGGGGGTTCTTCTTGGAACCTTGAGGCTCCTCTGGAGACTTGTTCTTGTCTCTCTTTTGCTCAGGTGGCTTCTTATATTTATTCTTTCCTTTTGAATCCACCCTCGAATCTCTAGCAATGAGAGCTTGGTATTTGGAAGGTTTGATGGTGCCCATCATCACCAATTTATCTTGTTCTTGTGTGAGAGATTCCATGAAATCTGCAAGGCTAGGCATTTTCCAGGCTCGAGCTATCAACTTTGTGGCATAGAAGGTCGAGACAAACTCTGAATAGTCAAGGCCAAGATTCGAGAGTATGGCCAAAACCAGTTACTCATCCTTCTTTTCGATCCCACACTATTTTAGTTGCAAAACAAGGGCTTTGAACTCGGAAAAATAGAGTTGCAGGGATTCAAAGCTATTGGGACTCAAGGAGATCAATTCATTTTCAATTTGATGTCACCTCATCTCATCTGTCTTACCAAAAAGCTCAACAAGCTTCTCCCATACTTCATTTGGTGATGTCAATCCATCAAGATGGAAAAGGAGGTCTCTGGATATCCTCTGACACAGGAGACCATAGGCCTCATCCCTCCTGTTGTGCCATTTAATTTTTTCTGTAGCTGCATTGGGCTGTAATTATATTTCCATAGTCACTCTGTAGAGGCCTTTTTCTCTCAACAGTATCTCCATCTCTTCTTTCCATTCAAAGAATTTAAATGGAGTCAAGATGATCATCTGAGATTGATCCATAGCTCAGAAATTGTCCCTTCAATCAGCAGAATGCTCCCAGTCAATGATGTCAAACTTGCAATAACAAACTGGAAGGAGAGAAATCTATCTAAAAAGGCTATAATACCATGTGGAAATTGAACCCAGGTGTTAGAACAATTACACATGCAAATTACACACAAAAGAGACTGAATATGGAGCTGAACACTAATCTATATTGAATAAGTGTACAATAGCCAACCTTGTGAAGTCATAGGCTGCCACAATAAATAATTACATGATATATTCGAATTCATAAGGATTCCATTCGAATTTGGTCAAAAGCAGGCTTACTAAATCTAAGCAAATCCCCCATAGGTGCATAAAGCAGTTTCCAAATCTGTCTAGGAGCTCATGAATTGGAAAAATCAATTAGAAAAGATAATAGATGATGGAAGGACAACTAATACATGCTTTTCTTAGGAGAAAAGAGTGGAGGATGATGATGACAAAAAACAAGTTAACTTCGCCTAGTCAAACTTTCCCAATTGCCTTAAAACTCAGAAAAAGCAGACAATAAAGCAGAAAAAGAAGACATGTGCTAGGAAGGCTAGGAATAAACAAGATTTGATTCCAAGTGGTTTCCCAAGTGCTCCATGACTCAAATTTATCAATTTTGACCACTTTGGATGTGTGGAGGACAACTTGCATAAGGTGGAATATGGAAACTAGGCAAATAAGACAAAAAATGGATTAATTAATGTCTAAGGTAGCTAACTATGGGTTGATTATTCTAACAATTTATAAGTTGTTTTAACATGGATAAAGTGTGTTGGTTTACTTAATTTATCCATGACTACCATTATTGAATCATTTTGTTTCTGGTTTTTAGGTAAACAAGTTACAAAGTCAAGATGGATGACTTCCTATTTCCAATTTGGAATTGGTAATGGCTGCAAAAGGTATGCTGGGTGTTGATGTTAATGACTTTAACTTGCTGACATTCGATACTCCTAGCTAAAAATCCAGCAACATAATATTTCATGTTAGGAAAAAATTACTCTTTTCTCAACATGGTTATCATCTTATGATACCCTAGATGTCCAGAATAAGGACTTTTGTGTATTTCATTCAAAATTAGTAGTTTAAATTTCGGTATATTTGGTACATAAGTCTGTTTTTAAAAAGTAATAGACCTTTTTCATTAAAACTATAACCTATAATTATATTTAAAGATATATTATGAGTTACCTTTTCTTTTAAACTTTGGTATTCTAGGTCCCACTTTATTCCTTCTTCTAATTTATCTTCTAAATCATTTATAACCGATAATGGCAGCTACTAAACTTGTTACCACATCTCTGCTTAAAGCATCGACCACTTTATTTTCTTTCCCTTTAATATGTTTGATTTCAAAATCATATTTGCTAACGAGAGCTAGCCATATAGCTTGCCTTGCATTTAGATTTTTCTGATCAAACATATATTTTAGGCTTATGTTATCAGGAATTAGCAGAAATCATTTTCCTATTAAATGATGGCACCACATTTTTAAAGCATGGATTATGGAAGCCAACTCTAGGTCATAAGTTATGTAGTTCTTTTCGTGAGTTTTTAATTTTCTTGATTCGTATGCAATTGCATGAACTTCTTGTGCCATTACTCCACCCAAGCCTATGTTGCATGCATGAGTGCATACGATGAAATATTTGTGTGGATCTATTATTTTTAGAATGGATACAGTAGTTAATAACTATTTTAGTTTATTAAAACTATCTTTGCATTTCTGATCTCAAACAAATTTCTTACCCTTTTTTTGTAATGAAGTTATAAGATTTGCAATTTTTGAAAATCCTTCAATAAATTTTATGTAATAACTTGTTATCCCCATAAAGGATCATACATCATTTATGTCCTTAGGAACATGCCAATCAATTATAGATTTTATTTTATCTGTGTTCCCCGATATCCCTTCTTCATATATTACGTGCCTTAAATATTGTATTTTATCTTTATAAAATTCACATTTGTTGAACTTAACATATAGTTGATGTTCTCTTAACGCTTGTAGTATTATCTTTAGGTATTCATCATGTTCTTCTTTAGTCTTAGAATAAATTAATATGTTTTCGATAAAGATGAATACAAATTTGTCTAAGTACTTACTTACGACACTATTCATTAAACACATGAAGGTTGTTGGTGCATTAGTTAGCCCCAAGGGCATAACCAAAAATTCATAGTGCCTGTATCTTGTCCTGAAGGAAGTTTTAAAGGTGTCTTCATCTTTAATTATAACTTGGTGATACCTAGATCTTAAGTAGACCTTTGAGAATATCGTCTCTCTACGTATTTGATCAAACAAATCATCAATGCAGGGTAGAGGATATCTATTTTTAATTGTCATTTTATTAAGTTGACGGTAGTATATACATAGACATAAAGTATTGTATTTATTTTTAACAAAAAGGACTGGTGCTCCACAAGGAGATACACTTGATATTACATAATGTTTGTCTATTAATTATTGTAATTGTAATTTTAATTCATTCAACTCCAAAATGTTCATTCGATAGGGCACTTTCGAATTAGGTATCGCTCTAGGTACTAACTCGATTGTAAAATCTAGATCTCATTTAGGAGGTAATCCTGGAATTTCTTCCTGGAATATATCCACAAAATCTTGCAGGATCGAAATATCCTCAAGTCCTAGTTTATCTTCTATACTAATTTGTCCATTATTTATTGTGCATACAACAAAGACTTTACAACCTTTTCTTACATCCTTTTTCATCTGTAAGGCTGAAATTTGTCTAACATATATCTTCCTAGGTGTGACAATAAATCTTTCTCCTTCATTATTCAAACAAGTAACAATTTTCTGAAAATATTTCAAAATCACTTGGTGTTTTTCAATCCAATCCATTCTTATTAGCACATCATAAGATACTAAAGGTAACACATTTAAGTTGACCCAAGTTTCAAACTGACTCATAAGTGAATTACAACTTTCAACATAATTTACCGCCCTTATTTTAGTTCCTGTGGCTAACTGGACCAGCCAGGATTTTTCAAACTTTTCTAAGGATAAGTTGCACTTTTCCACTATTGTAGGAGATATATAACTTAAACTAGCACCTAGATCATTCAAGATGGAAACAAAAAAAAATTGTATCATACCTTACACTTCCACCATGAAAGCCTGGTGATCCACTTGTTGATTCTCCATAGTTGCATATATCCTTGTAATGTATTGAATTCTAACCTAACACTAATGGGCATAAGCCCCATTGATTACAATGTTACTTTAATGTTTTATTTTCATATGTTAGGTCGAAGACCCCACTACATATGAACATGTTGATTTGTTTGATATATTAGGCGTAAGCTAATTGCATATGATATATATATAATTGCTAATTGTGTTGGGTGTGGATCCTAAAGCACATGATTGATGAGATGTTTTTTATCGAGTGAGGAGCTCTGAAGCACATGGGTAATTAATGTTTTGCATTGAGTAAGAAGCTATGGAATACATAAGTTTTGAGACATTTGTGTTAAGCATGAAGCTCTAGAGCACATGAAAAGATAAGTTGGAAGTGTTGGGAATAATCCATGGATCCTTCCAAGTTGATGTTGAGCTTAATCTCTGGAGCATCAGATACTTGGTCATTGTATCCCTAGGTGTATCCTACAAGTACATCCTAGCATTAGTATTGAGTGAGGAGCTCTAGAATTGCGCTAATTTTGTAACTCCCTATTTTTAACATTGAGTATGGGCTCTAGATAAGCGCTACGAGTTACTTAAAAGAATTAATTATGTCGAGTTAAGTATGAAGTTCTAGAGAACATGAAAAGATAAGTTGGAAGTGTTGGGAATAATCCATGGATCCTTCCAAGTTGATGTTGAGCTTAATCTCTAGAGCATCAGATCCTTGGTCATTATATCCCTAGGTGTATCCTACAAGTACATCCCAGCATTAGTATTGAGTGAGGAGCTCTAGAATTGCACTAATTTTGTAACTCCCTATTTTTAGCATTGAGTATGGGCTCTGGATAAGCGCTATGAGTTACTTAAAAGAACTAATTATGTCGAATTAATTATGAAGCTCTAGAGCACATGAAAAGATAAGTTGGAAGTGTTAGGAATAATCCATGGATCCTTCCAAGTTGATGTTGAGCTTAATCTTTAAAGCATCAGATTCTTGGTCATTGTATCCCTAGGAGTATCCTACAAGTACATCTTACCATTAGTATTGAGTGAGGAGCTCTAGAATTGCACTAATTTTGTAACTCCCTATTTTTAGCATTGAGTATGGGATCTAGATAAGAGCTACGAGTTACTTAAAGAGTAAGCATAGTAATAATATTAATAGTATAAGAAAGAAGAAAAGGCTCCATCTATTATTTTTATTACTAAAATATATTAAATATTATAATACCTACAAAAGTCCAAATAAGAACAAGTTAAAAGTTCCTAATTTAAATATTAAAAATACCTAAATTAAATAAAAGGGTTAAATCAAGAAATCAAATGATTCTTGATTTAACTACCCCTTTGACTGAAACGTTTTCCCATAAAGGCCCAAACCAAAGAGGGGCTTGGGGATCTTCCATCTTTTGATGATTTATTATTCTACCTGATTATTCTCAAGAGAGTTCTTGGAGAACATTTTCCTAAGAGGAAAAAGGAGAACTGATTCAAAACCTGATATCCCAATTAGGGAAGCATTACCTTAGGAGATCTAAGCTACTTGAATGTTGGAACCATATTGGAGGGATCCAGATTAAAACCAGGACTGGTTATGGGTCATGGTTGGGTGGAACGTGGTAGTTCTCAAGTGATTCAGTTATCTATATAGAGGTGAGATCTGTCTGTGAATTTGTTAATGCTGGTTAATTGAGTGTGTAGGTTTTCATCCATTGAAATAGCATCACCTTTCAAGTATGAGGTTCTTTATTTTTCCCTTTCATTATCTAGTATATTTTCTGGTTAAGTATTTAAGGATTTTGTTCCCTAGTTTATTTTGGATACTTATTTCCCATTCTATAACTTAAGGGTTTATGATTTACTTCTAAATCTATGAAGACATTTATTTTACTGTTTAGGATATTTTATGTCTTATTTCTAAACACTACGTCTACAATTTATTTCTTGTCTAAATATATTCAAGGGTTTTGTTCTTCCAAATTTATTTCTGCATTTTATTTTCTATCTTTAATTTTATTCCCAAGGCGTCAAATTACTTAAAACATAGCCTATATATATGTATGTATGTATGTATGCATGTATGTATATGTATTCTACTCGAAGAATTCATATTTCTAGCATACCTATATTTAATATAAATAGACCAACTAACACCTATAATATTATCATAAGCTCTAAACAAAAACGGTTAAACATAATTTATAAAATACATTAACTTAGAAAATATATTTAAATAGAACCATAACCAAAGTAATAAGGCTACGGATTCCAAAATAAAAACATAAAAGACCTTCGAGGGTCTGTATACATTATAAAGAACCAAGATTATAAACAAACCATTTCTCATTATTAAAAGTAATCCATAAATCAAATATACAGTCAAGATATCGAGACCATCTAATGGTCTGAAGTTCATGATATAAATAAACAATCCTAAACACAATAAATCTCATTCATAATAAGCAAACCACATAACTTATTCACAAAATGTATTTATCCAAATCGTATATCCTAAGAAAATTTCCACATAATAAGCCACCCATAATTTTATGCACAAAACACATTAAAACATAGCATAAATAACTAGAGATCATAGGATCGAATCCTATGGGCATGAATGCCCAAACACATCATTACATTAATCATCCTTTACAACCATAGTGACCCAGGATCGAATCCTGTGGAGTTCATCGTAATACAATTAAAATTTACCATATCAAATCCTGTAGGATTCACTATTATCCTACCAAACGTTGTAACATTTCATCTATCATCTATACATACAACGCTATTGATGTCACATTCATAGGCTGTGAAACATTTCAACATATCTATACATAGAGGTTTAAACCCCAAATTATTTACACGTTGTAACCATTTCATGGCTCATAGTCATTTGCTTACAAAACATTAAACAATATCGTAACCCATTAAAACCCCATCAACGCTAAGCAAATAGCAATGACACTCATTCGAAGGGATAAAACCACAGTCATAGCCTCTTACATTTAAATACACATGTAAGAACTACAACTACAAATTAAACCATAAAAACAATATCTCATTCACCTATTACATAGTCCCAAATCTAATGGCGGGACCGCCATTGTCATTTATGGCATGGCTACAAAGGCCAAACTAACGCTATTAACAATCCATATAAATAATTAAATGAGAATTACAAGACCACATAGATTCAATCTAGCGCCAAATTAAGAACCATAACCATAAATACACATAGTATGTAAATGCTGTACAAATACCCATTATAAACTGAAATAAGAATTTACACAATCGTGTATCCAAGGCCTTGCACCATTGAAAGCAATGGTGCAGTCACCATTACCCAAACTTAAACATTTTAACAAATCGTAGAGCCTATAAGTATTCACCATGGAAAATGATACTGAGAGGGAAATCATAATACAAAACCAAAATACATTAGTTATGTCCCGAAGGCGCTAAACCCCAACAAAATCCCTAAGTCTTAAGCGCATGTCTGATGCTTTACATATTCTTTTACAGACAGTCCCTTTTCAAATCGCAACCAATAAAACCCAGACTAAGATTTTAACCAATGACGAGCTTCAAGCTATGTCACAAACACCCATAGTAAAGGAGCAAGTTTCAACTTGTTACAAAAAGGGGTTAACCGTAATGGGTATTGTGTTGACCACTAGGGAGACCCATGACCCACCAATGTAGAGCTACGTTTAATCACCATGCAATATATAATCCCCAACATGGGTATCATATACTTAGGGTATAGCCATAATCCATGTCATATGGAATATGCCATGGAGGGATATTCCCATGTAAAATAATAAGCCATATATAATGTATACCATGTAAATGTTTAAGTACATCAGTAATTAAATCAATGTCATAAGTCCTTAAACCATAATAGTAACCAGTACGACATAGGCTACTAACACCAGCCTTGTGTAAAACAACCACAATAATATTCACTAGGATAGGTATGCAAGTTTATTCCCCATCCAAGTAATACAGACAGTATGTCTTTATGTCACCATCATAGTCATTTTTTCGTCATCAACTGCACCAACACATGACAAGGAAAGAAGTGCATTCATTCCAAAAGAACTAATTAATCCCCATAGTGACAAGTAGAAACAGTAATCTTTTAGGTGTTTATAAGGGAAACAAATCCATCCACTCCACCCCTTTACAATACAAGTCAAGTTAGAATTATTCATAAAACAATAATCGAACTTTATAAACAATGAGTAAGCAATTGAAATAACACACATACATATAAATGCATAACCATAGAATTCATATATTAAGAAACATCACGACAACATAACACTACACTAATAACCACATCGAAAAAATTGAAAGCAGGAAGTAAGAACAACTTATGAAAAAACAACACAGTAAACAAAGCATGACACATTCCACATAAGTTTAAATCATGTCCAGTTCATGTAGTATTTGACTAGCCTACTACTTTTTTCTTTTATTTTCAAATTTTTGGGACATTACAAGTGGTATCAGAGCCGAGTTTCAATAATAAGAAACCAAATGGGTGTACCAAACATTCATTACAAGGAAAATAAAGTATGATTTTAAATTTTGTTAAATAACATAAATTTTTCCCGTTATTAAAAATTAACAATTGCAGGATTTTAAAAGAAAATTTCAGATCATGATTAATGAAGAAGATAACAACTACAAGGGAAGTTAAATACCCCCACCTAAGAAGCAAAACTAGTGGTGGAACTAAAATATGATATTATGAAAACCATACATAGTCTTCAAGAATACTTGCAGAGTTTCAAAGATGATAATTTGAATGAAATAAAGAAAACATAAGCAATTAATGAAGCATTTCTATGAAATTTGACAGGAGGAAGCCCACAGGGAAAACCCACTCATTCCACCAACATGTTCAAGAAAGAATTTTATCATAAACAAGCCATCATCCCAAGAGAATAAGGAAAAGAAGAACATACCCCTGAACCTCCAAAAGGAGACTATGACATTCATTCCAGTGATGACTCTCTTTCTCCATGCAGAAAGAAACAAAGAAATTATGACAATCTCAAGGGAGAGTTTAAAAAAATAAAATCCCCAAACTATGAAGGAGCGATGAAAACAGGGGAGAAAGATGAAGAGTGGTTGTTGGGTATGAGAAAATATTTATGAGTTCATAACTACTCTAACAAAATGAAAGCTTGTCTGGACATCTATAATTTAAATGGAAAAGCAACTAGATGGTGGATATACTTGAAGCATACCAAGAAAGATGAGGTAAGATAAATACGCTAGAGTAATTTATGCAAGATTTTAAGGAAAATTTATGTAGGAAAGATTATTTGGCAGAAACAAGAAAGAGTTTCATGAATTACGTATGGGATCCATGGCTATGTATTCTTTTATTTAAAGGTCTTTGGATCTGGTACACTATGTGCCATACATCAAGGACAAGAAGGTAAAAATATAACAATTTTAGGGATATCTTCCTCCCAAATTTTGAGAAAGGATTGAATTTGACATGCCTAAAACTTTGGACACCACATTGCAAAGCTAGGATTTTCTATGAACATGGGAAGCTGAGGCAAGAGAACATCAACAAAAACAAATATAAGCCTAAGAATTTCTCTAACAACCACTAACCAGATTTTAACCCACCACTGTATAGAAACCAAAACAACAGTTTTCCATCCAACAATAACTTCAACAAAACAAGTACAAATCCATATGTACCAGCTCCAAATGATAACAAGCCAACAACAACTGGGGGAGCCAATGTTTCCCTACTGCAAATTAAATTTTGGAAATTCCAAGGGCCTCGTTATGCCCAAGATTTTAATAACAAGACCAATGGGGTCTTGCACAACTTACAAGAAGAACCAATGCTAGAGGACATAGATGGAATACTGAAGATTTATGCAGCCTTGGATGGCCGACATGAAGACCATCAGGCTACCACGGTTGAGATATAAGGTAAGATCTTGTACAATTTATTTCAATACTGATTGACCCTGGTGCTTGTTGGAGCTATGTATCTCCTAAAATTGTTGATGTATGTAAACTAGGAAAATCTAAACATGATAAACCTTTTGTTGGTGCAATTAGCCATAGGTACGAAACAAAAAGTTTTAGAAATAGTTAAAATATTGAGAGTTAAACCTGAAAGGTTTTCCTACTAAACTAAAATTGAACATCCTGCCCTTAGGATTGTATGATATACTTATCGACATGGCCTGGTTGGAACAACACCATGTCATGCTCTATTGCTTACACAAGGAAATATTTTGTACAGATAGCCAAGGAAACCAAGTGAATATTCAAGGAATACCGAAGAAATTTTCTGTAAGGAAGATATCCACTTTACAAGCAAACAAGTGCATTAGGAAAGGCTGCAAGATGTTTGCAGTAAACATCCAAGACATAGAGGCTGAGAGGGAACAACACATAGAGGAATTTATAGTTCTTGTAGAATTAAGGGATGTATTTCTTGAGGAAATCCCAGGATTACCTCCGAAACAAGACTTAGAATTTTCCATAGAACTGACCCCAGGATCAGTTCTAGCATCAAAAGCCCCTTATCACATGAGTGCACTAGATTTTGTGGAACTCAAACTACAGTTGCAAGAGTTGATTTACAACGGATATATCCAACCAAGTGTGTCTCCTTGGGGTGCATCGATACTTTTCATAAAGAGGAAGGATGGAAGGATGCGAATGTGCATTGATTACCATCATCTTAACAAGATGACTATCAAAAACTGATACCAACTCCCTAGGATCGATGAATTGTTCAATCAAGTAGGAGGTGCAAAGATATTTTCAAAGATTGACTTCTGATCCAGGTACCATTAGGTACAAATTCATGACAAGGATATTCACAAAACTTCCTTTCGTACAAGGTATGACAATTATGAGTTTGTAGTAACTCCATTTGGGTTGACCAAAGCACCTGGGAAATTTATGTCTATAGTGAAAATAATATTCATTAAATATCTAGATAAATTTGTTTTGGTCTTTATAGAAAATATCCTACTTTACTCTAAGAGTAAAGAGGAACACAAGGAACACCTTCGCAAAGTGCTATGGGTGTTACAAGAACACCAGCTCTACGCCAAGTTTGGTAAGTGTGACTTTTACAAACCACAGATATAGTACTTGGGTCACATCATCTCTGAGACGGTGATAGCTGTAGGCCCAGAAAAGATTAAAGCCATAGAATATTTTCCTACCTCTATTAGTGTCACCAACATTAGATCTGGTTTTGGATTACTCGGTTATTACTGAAAGTTCATTGAGAAATTCTCGAGGATAGCTTGTCCCATGAACGCTTTACAAAAGAAGGAAAATAATTTCTTATGGATAAACAAGTGCAAGGAAAGTTTTCAAAAGCTTAAACAGCTTTTGACGATTGCACCAATACTACGAATTGTGGATCCCAATGGGTATTTTGTTTTTTGCACGGATGCAGGAAAAGAAGGAGTCAGAGGAGTCCTCTTGCAGAACGATTACATAATCTATTATGATTCACAAAAGTTAAAAGAACATGAGAAGAACTACCCCACATACGATCTTGAGTTACCGGCCATCATCCATGCCTTGAAGATGTGGAGGCACTATCTCATTGGAAGGAGATTCCTTCTGAAGAGAGACAATATGAGTCTGGAATATTTATTGGAGCAACCAGATCTGAATTCTAGGAAATCCATATGGTTGAATTTCCTTAGCGAGTACCATTTTGAGCTAAAGCATATAAATGGCAAAGAGAACAAGATTGCTAATGCTTTGAACTGCAAAACTCATATGATATATAAGGTGACTTTAAGTCAAACTGATTCGGATTTGCACGAAAGGATTAGAACAGCCAACAGATTTGACCCTTTTTATGTTGAAATCCAGAATAAGGTCAAAGAGGACAGGTTGTTTCAACAAAAAAAATAGTACAAGGTAGATGAAATGGGACTGTTGTGGTCCAAGGAGATATTTTGTGTTCCAGAAGGAGGGGAGATTTGGTCCAACATCCTCATAGAATTTCATCAGACACCCTACTCATGGAAATGGAGATATAAAAAGATGATATCCATTGTTAAGAGACACTTTTTATGGCCTAAGTTAAAAGCAGACATAGCATTGTTTATCGCGAAATGTCAGGAATGTCAATTGGTCAGAGATGAGCACAAACATCCATCGGGATTGCTGCAGCTGTTACCCATTCCAGAATGGAAGTGGGAGGTCATTAGTATGGATTTTATCACAGATCTACCTAAGAGTAAGAAAAAAATGATTCTATCATTGTAGTAGTCGACGAATTATCAAAATCAACACACTTCATTCTAGTGAATTTGACATATAAGGTAGTAAACATTTCCGGTATCTTCTTAAAGGACATATTTAGATTGCACGGGATACTGAAGGAAATCATCTCAGATTGAGATACTAAGTTTACCAGGAACTTTTGGAGATCCTTTGTAATGCCCCCAAAAATCGAAAAAAAATATATTTATAGGCTAGTAAAAAACTACCTAAATGGAACATTATTTCTCTTGTGGAATATAAGGTACACTACTTGTACTGTTGTCTATTTGTAAGTTGTTCTTACGTTTTGTCATTTACTTTGAGTCATTATTATTAGTGCATTTTACTTACGATATCATGAGTCTGTTTATTAAACTATTCTTATGTTTAGACATTACTGTTGATGTGTTAATTATTTGAACAGCTACCTTGTTTACTTCAGCGCATGTTTACATGTTATTTATTAAGTTTTGGCTTAATTTTGTCTGTGGGAACAAAGTGGGTGGAGTGGCAGGACTCATTCTCCCATGATGGTATATAAGGTAAAGTATTACTTTTTACACAAGCTTACTTATTTCAATCAAACTAAGGAACCTCATTTTTTTTTGTAGGTTTACCTCATGTATAAAGGCTTAGTAGAGAGCTTGATCATTTCCATCTTAAAATGTACCTACTGTTTATTATTATGCTTCCTTAGTGCTTCGGATTGATAGCAAGGAAAGTCCTATTATGTTAATTAACTAGCATAGATATTTATTAACTATGTGACATTTAAAAATTTATGCATTTACAATTCATGTCCATATTATTACTATTATTAACATATCTGTTGTTTTTATTTTGGAGGTTATAACTTTGGCTAAGATTAAGCTTGGGTTTAATATGATAATGCTACCAGGGCATATTCCATATTCCATGGTTACTAAGTGTTTAAGCTTAGGGAAAAATGAAATATACTAAGGTTTAAGCCTAAGGTTTACACAACACATACCATATGCTAGGACTTTGGAGTAAGGCATACCATGTCTAGACTATGTAATAATGATACCTTGTAATAATATATGACATGTGTTAAGTTTTGGGGGTGCATAAATATAACATATGGTTGAAACCTTTAGTAATAGGGTTTAATCTTTTGCATGGGGAATGAAATACATGAAAATGCAATGAAACTTAACTATGGAGAGTGGGTTTGGGCATTTCGATAATGGTCACCAGTTGGTGCCATTAATGCTCTTGGTAATAATGGAAACCCCAAGATTAGGGCTTGGCTCATGATGGACTTGTCATTTGCTTTGTTTTATTTGGGGTTTTCTCTTGCTCTGCATAGGGGAAAATGGAGGCGACCTCAATGAAAACTAAGGTAAGAACACTTCACTTGGATCCTCATCATTTCAATGGTTTGTAAGATGCCTTATTCGTTGTATTACTTCTCATTCTAGTTTTTGGATGGTTGCAAGTGCCAAGTTTAGCGCAGGGAGGGATAACTCAATGAGCTTTCCTGTTTGGGAAATGATACAACCTATGGTGCAAGGCAAGCGTGTTAGCAAGCTTCTACTTGCCACATCTCGATCCTTTTTGGAAGAACCATGTTTTGACTTGTTTCTTGTTTGGGGGTTCATTCTATGGGGTTTCGAAAATTCCTTTCGGTTTGTGATGAAAAAACTAGGAATTTTAATTGTTAAGGTGTTAAGCTAGGAATCAAACCTTAAGGCTATTTGGCTCTGTGTATGATTTAATTTTGGGTTTGTAAAAATACCTGTGCTATTAGCAGTGAATAGAGTGAGACTTATGAATTCTTAGTAAACTCTGTACTCATTTATGTGAATCGTATTTTTGGTTAAGTAAATTGTTTTTATAGATTTGGGGTTTGCGCGATGGGCTGCAACATTGCTTGCAATGGTTCCATAGCCCATTGGCATGCATATGTGCACTTGACTGTGATAATGGAGATACTGTTGTTGGAGACATTTACCATCATACACACTCTTTTGGTCAAATTGGCCTAGTTAAACCACTATCCTAAGTTTAATTGACATCAGTGGAGCATTAATTTCCATCATCCAGTCACACCCATGCCTACCTACAGTCAGGGAGGCTAACTTAGCCTTCTCCTACAGTCAAGGAGGCTAACTGGAGTAGTCCAGGGGTGATATGTGTGACATTAATGCACCTAATTACTAACTGGTGTGACATTAATGCACCTAATTGCTAACTTCTAGATATGTATTCATGTTTGGTGGTGGGCCTATTTGTTGGTCAAGCAAAAAGCAGGCTTCCATAGCACTATCTCCAGCAAAGGCCGAGTATCAAGGAGCGGTGAATGCTTGCATCCAAGCAGTTTGGTTGCAACGCATTCTTTCAGAGTTTGATCTTGGTATTACTTTGTCCACTGTCCTCTTTTGTGACAACCAGATTGCTATTAAGATATCCACAGATCCAGTTACTAGGCAGAGGACCAAACATGTAGAGATTCACATGCACTACATCAAGGAGCTAGTGCATGATAGGACTATCATTCTGCAATACTGCCTGACTGATGAGCAGATTGCAGACACCTTCACCAAGAGGTTTTCAGAAAAGAAGTTCACTTACCTTTTTTCACTGTTGGGGGTGTGTTCATTAGGGTGATCCAGACTACTTTCAGTGTTTAGCTTGAGGGGGGGTTTTTCCCACTGGATTTTCCCTCTTTTCCTCACTTAGTTTGTTTTGAGCATTGTTTTTTCAATTTCACCATTGTACAGGGTGACCTATGGCCTTAGTTTCCAGGGCCCTAGCATTTTTATGCATATATGTTTTCTAACTCTTCCTGAGTATAGCATAAGGGGGGGTGTCGGATACATTTACCATCATACACACTCTTTTGGTCAAATTGGCCTAGTTAAACCACTATCCTAAGTTTAATTGACATTAGTGGAGCATTAATTTCCATCATCCAGTCACACCCACGCCTACCTATATAGTCAAGGAGGCTAACTTATCCTTCTCCTACAGTTAAGGAGGCTAACTGGAGCACTCCGAGGGTGATGTGTGGGCCACCACCATGCTTTTTTATTTTGATTTTAATAGATTGTTGGCCAAGGCCATGCTATTGCGTAATCGTATTTTTTATTAACAACATTGTGGTGGTTTATACTTGTTTCCTGTATACATAATATGTATAGTTTGGCCATTTATTAGACTAGAAACTACCTACAGGGTCAACCCCTGGGCGCTACTATATATAAATACTATGGATTAATTAAAGGATTGACTCCTATATATTACGTAATTTTATGGCTTATATTTATTTAAAAGATCATTAGCATGGTTATGTGATTTTATTTATGTGTAAGTAATTCATAATATGATTCTTCTTACTGCTTTTGACTTGGGTCTGAATACAAATAGCGATGGATGTCGTGACCTCTATTGGAATTTAGGGTTTCAATTACTATTCATTTAATGTTATGCATTTAGATTAAACATAATTGTGGATTCTTTTATATATAAATGTGATCAAAGATTCGATAAAGAACCACATGGATGGTCGTGATGCTTCCTCTGTTCATTTAATTATAATGTTGTTGATTTAAATGAAATGTTTTAATATTAGTTTGTATTTCATGGGGTAGACCTTGGAAGGTCATCAATGGTTTATTTAATCTTTTATTTAATTATAGTATGTTCTTAGTTGATTTAATTTATATCATAGTTATGTTACTAAATACTTATATTTAGTATTTTGGTTTATTTACTGCTGTTAATAATTAGATGGATACTATCATAGTTCTTTTATTGGTACTTTAGGTTGAAGCTAGTATTTATATATAATTATATGACTCCTACTTCTGAAATAGTTTTGAAATAAATTTAAAACAAGAGTCTGCTGACAAATGAAATATGTGAGCAGAGTAATAAATCCTATAGAACAATTATTTAGTTACTGGAAACAAACTCTAGTTTACAGTAAACATAATCTGAGTACTGAAATAATACAAAAAACAAACTTAAAGGTACAAATCCTAGTATTATATATCATATGATAAAATTTGCAGCCTAAGGTTAATGTTTAATAAATACAAACCCTAGCATATTCTAACCAAAGAATCAAACACATAGGGTTAGAAAATGCATTGAAATCATTTACTTAGCATATCCATCAATTAATTTACAAAATAGAATATGCAGTCTAGGGCTTCATGCCTAAAATTGAAGCCTTGTTAATGGTTGAACCTGCACACTCAAATAACCAACATTAACAATTCAATGCAAATCTAGCCTCTTTTTTAATGACCAAATCACTTGCAAACTACCATGTTCCTCCCAACCATGACCCAGAACTGTTCCTAGTTTAAATCCGAATCCCCCTGAGCTGGAATCCAAATGCAAGTAGCTTAGAGCTCCTAAGGTAGGGTTTCCCAACTGGTAATCAGTTCTGAATAAATTCTCTTTTTCCTTGCAATAAAATGTTCTCCAAGAAATCACTTTAGAGCAAAAAAAGGAAGAATAATAATTCTCCAAAGATAAAAATCAGAACCCCAAGCCTTTCCTTGGCTTGAGTCTTTATAAATAGAATTTTCGATCAAATGAACATTTAAATCAAGAAAACTTGGTTTCTTGATTTAACCCTATTCAATTAGTTTGGGTAAGTATCAATATTTTAACTTCAGAACTTTCTTCCAGTTCCTAGTTAGAAATTTTAGGTTTTGGACTATTTATTATCTTTTAATAATATATAATAATTGATGGAACTTCTTCTTCTTTCTTTCATTTATTTATATTATAAATATATTTAATTCTTTATACATACCATGTATAAAGTACATAACAATATAACATTTTGTTAATAATGTCTTTGGGAATCATATACCATGATCCCTAGACTTAATGACACTTATTCATTTAGGTGAAGTAGGCAGATGGTTTAGGTCTACTAGGATAGGAAACACTAAACATCCTTGCATGTTGGATTTCCCTTGTATAACATGGTAGATCTTCAGTACTTTGATGAGAATACAAAAATTCAAAATTTCATTTAATAACTTATAAATAAGTATGATAAGATCAATATTTTTCTCGAGTTGTTTTCACATGAAAATTATTAAAATATTTTCAGTAACCCCTAGCGCTTACCAGATCCCATACTCAACTCTTTAACAGGGAGTTACAATTCAGTGCAATTCCAGAGCTCCTCACTCAACACTAGTGCTAGGATGTACTTGGACGATACACCTAGGGATACAATGGCCAAAGATCTGATGCTCCAGAGCTTATGCTGAACATCAACATAGAAGGATCTAGGGCTTATGCCCAACACATCCAATTATATTTTCATGTGTTCCAGATCTTCTCACTCAACACAAATCATTAATCACTCAAGTGCTCCAGAGCTTTTTTCTCAACACATATCATTAATCACTCAAGTTCTCCAAAGATCCTCGTTCAACAGAAAACATGTCATCAATCATGTACTTTACAATCCACGCCCAACACAAGCAAGCATATACATGTATCATCAATAACTAGCTTCACCCAATATATAAAATAAATCATCATGTTCATATGCAGTGGGGTCTTCGACCCAATATAAAAATAAAACATCAATATAATAATCATAATCAATAGGAACATGCCTATAAGTGTTAGGTCCAAAATTCGGGATATTACATCCCTCCTCGCTTAGAACAAGTCATCAATTTTAGGGAGTGGGTAATGGTTCTTGATAGTCATTTTGTTCAACTGATAGTAATCGATGCACATCCGCATCGTATCGTTTTTCTTCTTTATGAATAGTATTGGTGCTCCCCAAGGAGACATACTTGGTCGAATATACCCTTTCTCTATTAAATCCTGCAACTGCAGTTTGAGTTCCACCAACCCAGGTGCACTCATGCTGTAAGGGGTTTTGGAGGCCGAAACTGATCCTAGGGTCAGCTTGATGGAAACATCTAGGTCTTGTTTCAGAGGTAATCCATGGATTTCCTCAGGAAACACATCTTTGAATTATTCAAGAACAGGAGAGTATTCAATGTGTTGTTCCTGATCAAACTCTATGTCTCGTATGTTTACTACAAACAACTTGCAGCCTTTCCTAATGCATTTCTTTGCTTGTAATGCAGATATTTGTCTTACAAAAAATTTCTTTCGAATTCCCTAAACCTTCACTTGGTTCCCTAGGCTATCAGTACACAAGATATAGTTATGTAAATACCGGTAAGTACATCGTATGATCCTAATGGTATAATGTGCATGTTTACATTCATAAGAAATCCACTCAGGCTTACCTCACATTCTTTAACAATTTTTGAAGCCTTCTATTTCATACCTATGGCTAACTGAACCATCCAAGGTTTTTCATGTTCTACTTTTCCTAGTTTGCATTCGTCAACAATTTTAGGAGAAATAGAAGCGTTCAATATCTTACCTTCTATCTCAACCATTATAGCTTGATGACTTTCTTGTTGGCCATCGAATTTTGCATAGATTCAGGGTGTTCTAGCTATGTCCTTAGCAGTTGGTTCTTCTTGTAAGTTGTGCAATACCCCACTGGTCTTGTTCTTACAATGTTGGGCATAATGAGGCTCGTTACATTTACAACACTTGATTTGTAGTGGGGTAGCATCAGCTCCACTTTCTATTGGTTTGTTAACATTAGCAGCTGGTACATAAGGCTTTGTAATAGATCTATTAAAGTTCTTGTTTGCTTGAAAGTTGTTATTCTTCTTTCTATATGGCTATGGGTTGCACCCATAATTGCGATTATTAGAGAATTTCTTAGACTTGTCTCGGTTTCAGTTCATGTTCTCTTGCCTTAGTTTTCCATGCTTATAACAGAGCCTAGATTTGTGCAGCATGGTATCCAAAGTCTTAGGCATGTCAAATTCAATCCTGTACTAAAAATTGGGAGGAAGACATCCTAGGAACTGTTGAATATTTACCCTTTCTTCATTGATGTATGGTACATAACACAACAGATCTACAAATCTATTATTCAATGCATCCATAGTCATGGACCCCATGCATAGTTCATTAAACTCTTTCACTTTTCTATCAAAGAATATTTCCTACATATATTTCTCTTGAAATTTTTTTTTGGAAGCTATCCCAGTGTATTTCTCTTAGTTCATATTTCTTGGTGTGTTTTAAATCTCTCCATCATATTGTTGCCTTGCCATTCAAGTTATAGATGGAAAGATGAGACTTCATCTCACTTGAATTGTTATGAACCTGGAAATACTTAATCATGCCCAACACCCACTCTTTAGCCTTTTCCCCAGTGTTTACTTCACCTTCATAGGTTGGGGATCTTATTTTTCGAAACCCCCCCTAAAGACTATCATTGCTTATTTGTTTCTTTCTTTAGGGAGAAAGAGATCCATCACTAGAAAGACTGTGATGATCTCCTTTCGGTGCTTGAGGGTTGCATTCCTTTTTCTTATTCTCTCGGTATGTTGGACCATTTACGGTAAGGTTCTCTTTGGAACTGTTTGTTGACTAGGTAGGTTTACCCTGAGGGATGCCTCCTGTCATATTTCTTAGTAATGCTTCATTTATAGCTTGTTGTTCTTTTCTTTCATGCAGATTGTCTTCTCTAAAACATCACAATTTTGCTTGAAGACTCTGTATAGTATTCAAAATATTAGAATTCAGCTCCACTACTAGTTCTCATTCTAGGGTGGGGGTGTTCATTCTACCTTTCCGATTGTTATCTTCCTTAGTGTTCATAAACTGAACTGTTCATGTAAAAATTCTTGTAACTGCAAAAAAAAAATCAATAATAGGAAAAATTTATGTGAGAAACCAAAATTTAATATTATACTTTATTTTCTCTACGGTGATTTCTTGGTGCACCCATAGTTCTCCTAGTATTGAAACTAGGATTTGATACCACTTGTAATTTCACCAAAATTCAAAAAAAACATAGGATGGTAAAAAAGTACCTAAATGGAACATTATTACTCTTGCGGAATATAACGTACACTACTTATACTACTATCTATTCGTAAGTTGTTCTTACGTTCTGTCATTATTATTAGTTCATTTTATTTACGATGTCATGAGTCTATTTATTAAACTATTCTTATGTTTAGACATTACTATTGACGTGTTAATTATTTTAATAGATACCTCGTATACTTTAGTGCATGTTTACTTGTTATTTAAGTTCTGACTTAAATTTTTCTGTGGGAACAAAGTGGGCAGAGCGGTGGGACTCCTTCTCCCATGATGGTGTGAGAGCTAAAGTATTACTTGTTACATAGGATTACTTATTTCAATCAAACTAATGCACCTCATTTATTTTCTTGTAGGTTTACATCTTGTACAAAGGCTTAGTAGAGACCTTGATCATTTCAATCTTAAAATGTACCTAGTTTTTATTATTATGCTTCCTCACTGTGTCAGATTGATAGAAAGATCATTCCTATTCTGTTAATTACCTAGCCTAGATATTTATTAACTATGTGACATTTATAATTTATGCATTTACAATTCATGTCCATGTTATTACTTCTATTAAGATATCTCTCGCTTTTATTTTGCAATTTGTTAATATTAAGCTTGGGGTTAATATTACTAAGTGTTTAAGCTTAGGGACAAATGCAATATACTAAGGGTTAAGCCTAAGGTTTACACGAGACATACCATATGCTAGGACTTTGGAGTAATGCATACCACGTCTAGACTATTTAATAGTGATATCTTGTAATAGTATACGGCCTATGTTAAGTTTTGGGGGTGGCGAAATATAACATATCGTTTAAGCCAATGATAATAGAGTGTAAGCTTTTGCATGGGGAATGAAATACACAAAAATGCAATGAAACTTAACTATGGAGAGTGGGTTTGGGAATTTCGATAATGGTCACCAGTGGGTGCCATTAATGCTCTTGGTAATTGTGGCAGCCCCAGGCTTAGGGATTGGCTCACGATGCACTTGTCATTTTCTTTGTTTGATTTGGGGTTTGATCTTTCCCTCCGTAGGGGAAAATGGAGGTGACCTCCATGGAAACGAAGGTAATAACACGTCCCTCGGCTTCTCAACATTTTGATGGTTTGTAAGATGCCTTATTCGCTGTATTTCTTCTCATTCTGGTTGTTAGATCATTACGGGTTCCAGGTTTAGCATAGGGCGAGATAACTGATGAGATTTTCTGTTTGGGAAATGATACTACCTATGGTGCATGGTAATCCTATTAGCAAGCTTCTACTTGCCACCTCTTGGTCCTTTTGGGAAGAACCATGTTTTGACTTGTTGCGTGTTTTGGGTTTCACGTTGTGGGGTTCAAAAATTCCTTTGGGATTGTGATGAACAAACTTTCTATTTTAATTATCAAGGCGTTAAGACATGAATCAAATATTAAGGCCTTTCAACTCTGTGTATGATTTAATTTTGGGTTTGTAAAAATACCTATACTGTTAGAAGCAAATAGAGAGAGACTTGTGACTTCTTAGAAAACTCCGTACTCGTTTATGCGAATCATATTTTTGGTTAAGTAAATTGTTTTTATAGATTTGGGGTTTGAGCAATGGGCTACAACATTGCTTGCAATGGTTCCATAGCCCATTGGCATGCCTATGTGCACTTGACAGTGATAATGGAGATACTATGTAGATAATAAACTACTGCATTTTTTATACTGGTTATTATATGGGATTGTGTGTAAATTCTAATGCTATGACAGGTGTTTATTTACTTAAGTTGGAGGAGGCATTTTCCTTCATGGATGCTCTGTGCACATTTGTATTCATTACTTAGCTATGATTTTGGGAAGCGATTGGGTGAAGCCATGGCGTGTATGGATTTGGCTCATCCCATGGTTGTTGCAGTAGCTCGAATGCTTTCATTTCTTACTAATTAGTTTGTGTTATTAAGTATGTGGAAAATTTGGGAATCCGTGGGGAAAACCCCCACTACTATCGTTGTTGTAGGTTTCCTTTTGATGGACTATGAAATTAATAGATTGTTGGCTGAGGTTGTGCTATAGCGTAATTGTATTTTTTATTAATAGCATTGTGTTGGTTTATAATTTTTTCCCATATACATAATATGTAGAGTGTGCCCATTTATTAGAATAGAAACTACGTACAGGGTCAACCCCTGGGCGTTACTATATATAAAGAATATGGATTATTTAAAGGATTGACTCCTATGTATTATGTAATTTTAGGGATTATATTTATTTAAAAGATCAGTAGCATGGTTATGTGATTTTATTTCTATGTAAGTAATTCATAATGTGATTGTTCTTACTGCTTTTGACTTGGGTCTGAATACACAAAGGGATGGATGTCGTCACCTCTATTGGCATTTAGGGTTTCAATTACTATTCATTTAATGTTATGTGTTTATGATAGATTAAATAGAACTATGGATTCTTTTATATATAAATGTGATTAGAGATTCGATAAAGGACCACATGGATGGTCATGATGCTTCCTCTATTCATTTAATTATAATGTTGTTGATTTAAATGAAATGTTTTAACATTCGTTTGTATTTCATGGGGTAGACATTGGAAGGTCATTAATGGTTTATTTAATCTTTGATTTAATTATAGTATGTTCTTAGTTGATTTAATTTATATCATAGTTATGTTACTAAGTACTTATATTTAGTATTCTGGTTTATTTACTGTTGTTAATAGTTAGATGGATACTATCATAGTTCTTTTATTGGTACTTTAGGTTGAAGCTAATATTTATATATAATTATATGACTCCTACTTCAGAACTAGTTTCGAAATAAATTTAAAACAAGCATCTGCTGACAAATGAAATATGTCAATAGAGTAATAAAGCCTAGAGAACAATTATTTAGTTACTGGAAACAAACCATAGTTTACATTAAACATAATCTGAGTACTGAAATAATACAAAAATTAAACTTAATGGTAGAAATCCTGGTATTATATATCATATGATAAAATTTGCAGCCTAAGGTTAATATTTAAGAAATGCAAACCCTAGCAGATTCTAACCAAAGAATCAAACACATAGGGTTGGGAAATGCATTGAAATCATTTACTTAGCATATCCATAAATTAATTTAGAAAATAGAATACGTGGTCTAGGGCTTCATACTTGAAATTGAAGCTTTGTTAATGGCTGAACCTGCACACTCAAATAACCAACATTAACAATTCAATACAAATTTGACCTATTTTTTGATGACCAAATCACTTGTGAACTACCATGGTCCTCCCAACCATGACCCGGAACTATTCCTGTTTTAAATCCATATCCCCCCGAGCTGGACTCCAGAATGCAAGTATCTTAGAACTCCTATGGTACTGTTTCCCAACTGGTAATCAGTTCTAAATAAATTCTCCTTTTCCTTGCATGAAAACGTTCTCCAAGAAATCACTTTAGAGAAGAGATAGGAAGAAAAATAATCTCCAAAGACATAAATCAGAACCACAAGCCTTTCCTTGGCTTGAGTCTTTATAGAAAGACTTTTCCGTCAAACGAACATTTAAATCAAGAAACCTTGGTTTCTTGATTTAACCCTTTTCAATTAGTTTGGGTAAGTATTAATATTTTAACTTAGGAACTTTCTTCTAGATCCTAGTTAGAATTTTTAGGTTTTAGACTATTTATTATCTTTTAATAATAAATAATAATTGATGGAACTTCTTCTTCTTTCTTTCATTTATTTATATTATTAATATATTTAATTCTTTATACATACCATGTATAAAGTACATAACAATAAAAAAATTTGTTAATCATGTCTTTGGGCATCATATACCATGATCCCTAGACTTAATGACACTTATTCATTAAGGTGAAGTAGGAAGATGGTTTAGTCTACTAGGATAGGAAACTCTAAACATCCTTGCATGTTGGATTTCCATCGTATGACATGGTAGTTCTTCAGTACTTTGAAGAGAATATAGAAATTCAAAATTTCATTTAATAACTTATAAATAAGTATGATAAGATCAATATTTTTATTGAGTCATTTTCACTCTGAAATTATTAAAAAATTTCTACTAACCCTTAGCACTTACCAGATCCCATACTCAACGCTTTAACACTGAGTTACAATTCAGTGCAATTCCAGAGCTCCTCGCTCAACAATAGTGCTAGGATGTACTTGGATGTTACACCTAGGGATACAATGGCCAAGGATCCGATGCTCCAGAACTTATGCTCAACATCAACATGGAAGGATCCAGGGCTTATGCCTAACACATCCAATTATCTTTCCATGTGATCCATAGCTTCTCGCTCAACACAAATCATTAATCACTCAAGTGCTCTAGAGCTCCTCGCTCAACACACATCATTAATCACTCAAGTCCTCCAAATCTCCTCATTCAACACAAAACTTCTCATTAATCATGTGCTTTAGGATCCATGCCCAACACAAACAAGCATATACATATATCATCAATAATTGGCTTCGCCCAATATATAAAACAAATCATCATGTTCATATGCAGTGGGGTCTTCGACCCAATATAAAAATAAAACATCAAGATAATCATCATAATCAATAGGAACATGCCTATAAGTGTTAGGTCCAAAATTTGGGATATTACATCCCTCCCTGCTTAAAAAAATTCATCGATCCTAGGGAGTGGGTAACGGTTCTTGATAGTCATTTTGTTCAACTGACGGTAATCAATGCACATCTGCATCATATCGTCTTTCTTATTTACGAACAGCATCGATGTCTTTATATATCCTTTCTCTATTAACTGCTGCAACTTCAGTTTGAGTTCCAACAACCCAGGTGCACTCATGCCGTAAGGGGGTTTGGAGGCCAGAACTAATCCTGGGGTCAGTTCGATGGAAAATTCTAGGTCTCATTTCATAGGTAAGCCAGGGATTTACTCAGGAAAGACATATTTGAATTATTCAAGAACAGGGAAGTCTTCAATGTGTTGCTCCCAATCAGACTCTATCTCTCGTATGTTTACTACAAACAACTTCCAGCCTTTCCTAATTCATTTCTTCACTTGTAATGCATATATTTGTCTTACAAAAAATTTATTTTGAATCCCCTGAACCTTTACTTGGTTCCCTAGGCTATCAGTACACAAGATAGAATTATGCAAACAATCGAGCATGACATGGTGCTTTTCGATCTAGTTCATGCTGATAGGTACATCATATGATCCTAAAGGTAGGATGTGCATGTGTACATTCGTAAGAAAACCATTCAGGTTTACCTCACACTCTTTTACAATTTTCAAAACCTTCTATTTCGTACCTATGGCTAATTGAACCAGCCAAGGTTTATTATGTTCTACTTTTCCTAGTTTGCATTCATCAACAATTTTAGGTGAAATAGAAGCGTTCAATATCTTACCTTCTATCTCAACCATTGTTGGTTGATGATTTTCCTGTTGGTCATTGAATGTTGCATAGATTCAGGGTGTTCTAGCTATTTCCTCAGCAGTTGGTTCTTCTTGTAAGTTGTGCAATACCCCACTGGTCTTGTTCTTAAAATGTCGGGCATAATGAGGCCCGTTGCATTTACAACACTTTATTTGTAGTAGGGCAGCATTGGCTCCATTTTCTATTGGTTTTTTAACATTAGCAGCTGGTACATAAGGATTTGTACTAGATCTATTAAATTTCTTGTTCACTTGAAAGCTATTATTCTGCTTTCTGTATGGTTGTGGGTTGCACCCAGGTTTGCGGTTATCAGAGAAGTTCTTAGAATTTTCTTGGTTTTGGTTCATGTTCTCTTGCCTTAGTTTTCCAAGATCATAATAGAGCCTATGTTTGTGTAGCGTGGTATCCAAATTCTTAGGCATGTCAAATTCAATCGTGTCCCAAAAATTGAGAGGAAGACATCCTAGGAACTGCTAAATCTTTACCCTTTCTTCTTTGATGTATGGTACATAATGCAACAAATCTACAAATTTGTTATTAAACGTGTCCATAGTCATGGACCCCATGCGTAGTTCATGAAACGCTTCCACTTTTCTATCAAATAATATTTCCTACATATATTTCTCTTGAAAACTTTTTCGGAAGGTATCCCAGCGTATTTCTCTTATATCATATTTCTTGGTGTGTTTTAAATCTCTCTACCATATTGCTGCCTTTCCATTCAACTTATAGATGGAAATATGAGCCTTCATCTTACTCGAATTGTTATGCACCTGGAAATACTTAATCATGCCCAACACCCACTCTTCAGCCTTTTCCCTAGTGTTTACTTCACCTTCATAGGTTGGGGCTCTTATTTTTCGAAACCCCCCCTAAAGACTGTCATTGCTTCTTTGTTTCTTTCTTCAGGGAGAAAGAGAGTCATCACTAGAAGGACTGTCATGATATCCTTTTGGTGCTTTAGCGGTGCGTTCATTTTTTTTATTCTCTTGGGATTTTGGCCCATTTACGGTAAGGTTCTCTTTTGGAATTGTTTGTTGACTGGGTATGTTTACCCTGAGGGATGCCTCCTGTCATATTTCTTAGTAATGCTTCATTTATAGCTTGTTGTTCTTGTCTTTCATTTAGAATGTCTTCTCTGAGACTTTGCAATTAGATTATGTATAGTCTTCAAAATATTAGAATTCAGCTCCACCACTAGTTCTCATTATAGGGTGGGGGTGTTCATTCTACCTTTCCGGCTGTTATATTCCTTAGTGTTCATAAATTGAACTGTTCCTGTAAAAATTCTTTTAACTACAAAAAAATAAATTCAATAACAGGAAAAAACTTTGTTAGAAACCAAAATTTAATATTATACTTTATTTTCTCTGTGCTAATTTCTTGGTGTGCCAATAGGTCTCTTAGTATTGAAAATAGGATTTGATACCATTTGCAATGTCCCCAAAATTCGGAAAAAAAATATAGGCTAGTAAAAAACTACCTAAATGGAACATTATTACTCTTGCAGAATATAACGTACAATACTTATACTACTGTCTATTTGTAAGTTGTTCTTACGTTCTGTCATTATTATTAGTTCATTTTACTTACGATATCATGAGTCTATTTATTAAACTATTCTTATGTTTAGACATTACTGTTGACGTGTTAATTATTTGAATAGATACCTCATATACTTCAACGCATGTTTACTTGTTATTTAGTAAGTTCTAACTTAACTTTTTATGTGGGAACAAAGAGGGCAGAGCAGTGGGACTCCTTCTCCCATGATGGTCGGAGAGGTAAAGTATTACTTGTTACATAGGCTTTCTTAGTTCAATCGAACTAAGGAATCTCATTTATTTTCTTGCAGGTTTACCTCGTGTACAAAGGCTTAGTAGAGACCTTGATCATTTCGATCTTAAAATGTACCTACTATTTATTATTATGCTTCCTCACTACTTCAGATTGATAGCAAGATAAGTCATATTCTGTTAATTAACTAGCCTAGATATTTATTAACTATGTGACATTTAGAATTTATGCATTTACAATTCATGTCCATATTATTACTTCTATTAACATATCTCTCGCTTTTATTTTGCAGGTTATTAAGATTAACGTTGGGGTTAATATTATAATGCGACCATGGCATATTCCATATACCATGGTTACTAAGTGCAGCTTAGGGACAAATGCAATATACTAAGGGTTAAGCATAAGGTTTACACGAGACATACCATATGCTAGGACTTTTGAGTAATGCATACCATGTCTAGACTATTTAATAGTGATACCTTGTAATAGTATACGACCTGTGTTAAGTTTTGGGGGTGGAAAAATATAACATATCATTGAAACCAGTGATAATAGAGTGTAAGCTTTTGCATGGGGAATGAAATACACAAAAATGCAACGAAACTTAACTATGGAGAGTGGGTTTGGGAGTTTCAATAATGGTCACTAGCTAGTGCCATTAATGCTCTTGGTAATTGTGGCATCCCCAGGCTTAGGGCTTGGCTCACGATGCACTTTTCATTTTCTTTGCTCAATTTGGGGTTTGGTCTTGCCCTCCACAGGGGAAAATGGATGCGACCTCCATGGAAACAAAGGTAAGAACATGTCCTTTGGCTTCTCAACATTTCAATGGTTTGTAAGATCCCTTATTTGTTGTATTTCTGCTCATTATGGTTGTTAGATCATTGCAGGTTCCAGGTTTAGCACATGGTGAGATAACTAATGAGATTTGTTGTTTGGGAAATGATACAACCTATGGTGCAAGGTAATCCTGTTAGCAATATTCTGCTTGCCACATCTTGGTCCTTTTGGGAAGAACCATGTTTTGACTTGTTGCTTGTTTTGGGTTTCACGCTGTCGGGTTTGAAAATTCCTTCGGGATTGTGATGAACAAACTTGCTATTTTAATTGTTAAGGCGTTATGACATGAATCGAATCTTAAGGCCATTCAGCTTTGTGTATGGTTTAATTTTGGGTTTGTAAAAATACTTGTGTTATTTGCAGCGAATACAGAAAGACTTGTGACTTGTTAGTAGACTCTCTACTCGTTTATGTGAATCATATTTTTGGTTAAGTAAATCATTTTTATAGATTTTGTTTTTGAGGGTTGCACCATTGATTGAAATGGTGCCATAGCCCATTGGCATGCCTGAGTGCACTTGACTGCGATAATGGAGATAGTGTGTAGATAATAAACTCTTGTGTTTTTTATAATGGTTATTAAACGGGACTGTTTATAAATTATTATTTTGTGAAAAGTGTTTATTTACTTAAGTTGGATGAGGCATTTTCCTTCGTGGATGCTCTATGCACATTTGTATTTATTACTTAGCCATGATTCTAGGTAGCGAATGGGTGAAGCCATGCTATGTATGGCTTTCACTCATCTCAAGGTTGTTGCACCAATTTGAATGGTTGCATTTCTTATTGATTGGTTTTTGTTATTAAGTATATGGAAAATATGGGAATCCATGGGGAAAACCACTGACTTCTATCATTGTTGTAGGTTTCCTTTTGATGGATTGTGAAATTAATAGATTGCTGGTCGAGGCCGTGCTGTAACATAATCATAGTTTTTATTAACAACATTGTGGTGATTTATAAGTGTTTCCCGCATACATAATATGTATAGCATGGCCATTGATTAGAATAGAAACAACCTACAGGGTCAATCCCTAGGCATTACTATATATAAAGACTATGGATTATTTAAAGGATTGACTCCTGTGTATTACATAATTTTATGGCTTATATTTATTTAAAAGATCAGTAGCATGGTTATGCGATTTGATTTCTGTGTAAGTAATTCATAATGTGATTGTTATTACTTCTTTTGACTTTGGTTTGAATACCCACAACGATCGATGTCGTGAACTCTGTTGGAATTTAGGGTTTCAATTACTATTCATTTAATGTTATGTGTTTATGATAGATCAAATAGAATTGTGGATTCTTTTATATATGAATGTGATCAAAGATTCAATAAAGGGCCACATGGATGGTCACGATGCATCCTCTATTCATTTAATTATGATGTTGTTGATTTAAATGAAATTTTTTAATATTAGTTTGTATTTCATGGGGCATACCTTGGAAGGTCATTAATGCTTTATTTAATCTTTGATTTAATTATAGTATGTTCTTAGTTGATTTAATTTATATTCTAGTTCTGTTACTAAATACGTTATTTAGTATTCTAGTTTATTTACTATTGTTAATAATTAGATGGATACTATCATAGTTCTTTTATTGGTACTTTGGGTTGAATCTAGTATTTATATATAATTATATGACTCCTACTTCTGAACTAGTTTTGAAATAAATTTAAAACAGGCCTCCACTAACAAATTAAATATGTCAGCAGAGTAATAAATCCTAGAGAACGATTATTTAGTTACTGGAAACAAACCCTAGTTTATAGTAAACATAATCTGAGTACTGAAATAATACAAAAAACAAACTTAAACGTACAAATCCTGGTAATATACAACATATGGTAAAATTTGTAGCCTAAGGTTAATATTTAAGAAATGCAAACCCTGGCAGATTCTAACCATAGAATGAAACACATAGGGTTAGGAAACGCATTGAAATCATTTACCTGGCATATCCAGCAATTAATATAGAAAATAGAATAGACAGTCTAGGGCTTCATACCTGAAATTCAAGCTCTCATAATGGTTGAACCTACACACTTAAATAACCAGCATTAACAATTCAATGCAAATCTAACATATGTTTTGATGACCAAATCACTTGGGAACTACCACGTTCCTCCCAACTATGACCTGGAACCGTTCCTAGTTTAAATCTGGATCCCCCCGAGCCGTACTCCAACATGCAAGTAGCTTAGAGCTCCTATGGTAGGGCTTCCTAACTCGTAATCAGTTCAGAATAAATTCTCCTTTTCCTTGTAGGAAACATTTCTCCAAGAAATCACTTGAGAGAAAAAATAGGTAAAATAATAATTCTCTGAAGATAAAAATCAGAACCCCAAACCATTCCTTGGATTGAGTCTTTATGGACAGACTTTTCAATCAAAGGGACAGTTAAATCAAGAAACTTTGGTTTCTTGATTTAACCCTTTTCAATTACTTTGGGTAATTATTAATATTATAACTTAAAAACTTTCTTTTAGTTCCTAGTTAGACTTTTTAGCTTTTGAACTATTTATTATATTTTAATAATAAATAATAATTCATGGATCTTCTTCTTCTTTCTTTCATTAATTTATATTATTAATATATTTAATTCTTTATACATACTATGTGTAAAGTGCATAATAATATAACATTTTGTTAATAATGTCTTTGGGCATCATATACCATGATCCCTAGGCTTAATGACACTTATTCATTAAGGTCAAGTAGGTAGATGGTTCAGGTCTACGAGGATAGGAAACTATAAACATACTTACATGTTGGATTTCTCTCGTATAACGTGGTATCTCTTCAGTACTTTGATGAGAATACAGAAATTTGAAATTTCCTTTAATCACTTATAAATAAGTATGATGAGATCAATATTTTTCTCCAATATTTTTTACTCGAAAGTTATTAAAATATTTTCAGTAACCCCTAGAACTTACGAGATCCCATACTCAACACTTTAATAGGGAGTTACAATTCAATGCAATTCCAAAGCTCCTCGCTCAACACTAGTGGTAGGATGTACTTGTACAACACACCTAGGGATACAATGGCCAAGGATCTGGTGTTCCAGAGCTTCTTGTTCAACAAAAATCATTAATCACTCAAGTGCTCCTGAGCTCCTCACTCAACACAAAACATCTCATCAATCATGTGCTTTAGAATCCACGCCCAACACAAACAAGCATATACATATATCATCAATAATTGGATTACGCCCAATATGTATAACAAATCATCATGTTCATATGCAGTGGGGTCTTCGACCCAAGATAAAAATAAAAAATCAAGATAATTATCATAATCAATAGGAACATGCCTATAAGTGTTAGGTCCAAAATTTGGGATATTATATTCCTCCCCGCTTATAGTAAAATTGTCCCTAGTGTTGTAGGGACTCGGAAAGACATCATGAAACAAGGCGGGGTAATCCTTTCTCATGGTGGCCTTGTTCTCCCAAGTAGCCTCATCAGCCTCAAAGTGCCTCCACTACACATGACCATGGTGTGCTTCCAAATTAGCACCTCTCTCTTGTCTAGTATATGAGTAGGCTCAGGGGAAAACTCCCCTTCAGGTTCCACCTATAATCGGGACCAATAAACAACATGTTCAGTATCATAAACATATTTATTTAACAAATATGCATGGAAAACATTATGGACTCTTGCATGTGTGAGAAACGCTTGTTCATATGCCACTGGTCCTTTCTTGGCCAGTATTTCAAAAGGTCCACAAAATCTAGGTGCTAACTTACCACACCTACCCAAGCTCAATGAGCTATGTTTGGATTTTACTTTCAAGTAAAGATGATCGCCTATTTGAAATTCCTTATCCTTCATTTTTTTATCTGCATAAACTTTTTGGTGGTATTGTGCTTCTTTAAGGTTCACCTGGACCTTGGTAACCAACTATTCCAAGTCCATCAACAAATCAGGCCCTAACATGAGCCAATCCATTGGGCTATCCGAAGTAACCAGTGTTCTACACTTTTGTTCGTACTGTACCTCAAAGGGACTCATCTTGGTGGAAGTTTGATAACCATTATTATGTGCAAACTTTGTGAGGTGCATGTAATCCTCCCACTTCATGGGGTTGTTCATGACATACATTCGAAGCATGTCCTCGACAATTTGGTTTACTCTCTCTTTCTTCCCATCTGTCTGCGGGTGATATGTAGTGATAAAGTTCAACTGCGACTCCAATCTGGAGAATAAAGCTCTCCAAAATTTTCCTGTAAACCTAACATATCGATCTGAGATAATTTCTATGGGTATCCTGTGCAATCTAAATATCTATTTCAATAAGATATCAACAATGTTCATAGCCATCTTGGTCGACTTCATAGGAATGAAGTGTGCTACTTTCAACAACTTGTCAATGACCACAAAAATAGAATCATTTTTATTCTTACTTTTTGGTAAACCAGTGATGAAATCCATACTAATGGATTCCCACTTCCATTCTAGAATGGGAAATGGTTGCATCAATCCCGTGGGATGTTGATGCTCAGCTTTGACTAGCCGACATTCCTAACATTTCGCAATAAACATTGCAATGTAGGCCTTTAACTTAGGCAAGAAAAGTGTCTCTTGAAACTATATATCATCTTTTGATATCCTGGGTGCCCTAAGTAGGGTTCCCAATGAAATTCCATGAGGATGATGGACCGAAGGTCCCCTCCTTCTGGAACATACAAGCAATCCTTCAACCATAGCATTCTGGATTCGTCTACCTTGTATTCTTTTTGTTGTTGATACAACCTGTCCTCTTGGAATTTCTTGAGGATTTCCACATAGAAGGGGTCAACTCCATTGGCCTCTCTAATATGATCATGCAAATCTACATTAGTTTGACTCAAGGTCACCCCACAAAGAATATGAGTTCGTTGTCTCAAAGCATCGAAAACCTTATTCTTTTTTCCCTTAATATGCTTTAGCTCGAAATGGTACTTGCTGAGTAAATCCAACCATCTAGCTCCCCTCACATTCAGATCAACTTGATCAAATAAATACTTCAGACTCATAATTTCTGTCTTCAGAAGGAAATTCCTTCCCATGAGGTAGTGCCTCCACATCCTTAAAGCATGGATGATAACAGCTAACTAAAAATCATGAATAGGCTAATTTTGCCCATGCTCTTTTAAGTTTTGTGATTCATAACAGATCATGTGGGAATTCTCAAGAGGAATCCTCCAAGTCCTTCATTGCTTGCATCCATTCAAACAACAAAATCCCCATCGGTATCTGCAATTCGTAACACTAGTGTGGTCATCAAAATCTTCTTAAGATTTTGAAAAATTTCTTCACACTTAGAGGTCCATAAAAACTTACTTGTTTTCTTCTGCAAAGCGGTCATGGGGTAAGCGATTCTTGAGAAGTTCTCAATGAACTTTCGATAATATCCGGCTAATCCCAAAAAGGACCTAATGTCAGTGACACTAGTAGGGGTCGAAAAATCCTTTATGGATTTAATCTTTTATGTGTCCACAACTATCCACGTCTTGGAGATAATGTGACCTAGATACTGTATTTGTGGTTTGTAAAAATTGCATTTACTAAAATTAGTGTAAAGCTTGAGGACCTATGTTTTGATGACAAAATCACTTGGGAACTGCCACGTTCCTCCCAACCATGACCTAGGATCGTTCCTAGTTTAAATATGGATCCCCCCGAGCTGGACTCCAACATGCAAGTAGTTTAGAACTCCTAAGGATGGGTTTCCTAACTAGTAATCAGTTCTGAATAATTTCTCCTTTTCGTTGCAGGAAAAAGTTCTCCAAAAAATGACTTGAGAGAAAAAGTAGGCAGAATAATAATTCTCCAAAGATAAAAATCAGAACCCCAAGCCTTTCCTTGGCTTGAGTCTTTTTATACAAACGTTTCAGTCAAAGGGACAATTAAATCAAGAAACCTTGGTTTCTTGATTTAACGCTTTTCAATTAATTTGGGTAATTATTAATATTTTAACTTAGGAAATTTCTTCTAGGTCCTAATTAGACTTTTTAGGTTTTTAACTATTTATTATCTTTTAATAATAAATAATAATTGATGGAGCTTCTTCTTCTTTCTTTCATTTATTTATATTATTAATAACTTTCAAGTGAAAATGACTAGAGTAAAATATTGATCTCATCATACTTGATCTTAACATCAACATGGAAGGCTCCAAGGATTATTCCCTACACATCCAATTATCTTTTCATGTGTTCTAGAGATTCTTGCTCAATAAAAAGGTAAGTACTCATGTGATCCAGAGCTTCTCGCTCAACACAAATCATTAATCACTCAAGTGATCCAGATCTCCTCGCTCAGCACAAAACATCTCATCCATCATATGCTTCAGGGGCCATGCCCAACCCAAAAAATCATATACATATATCATTAATAATTGGCTTACGCACAATATATAAATACAAATCATCATGTTCATATGCAGCGGGGTATTCGACCCAATATAAAAATAAACCATCAAGATAATCATCATAATCAATAGGCACATTCCTATAAGTGTTAGGTCCAAAATTCGGGATATTACATCCTTATTCTCTGGATTGGATACGCAGTTGAACTTTAGTACTACTTATCACCCACAGACAGACGGGCCGACAGAAAGGTCAAACCGAATTGTGGAGGAAATGCTTAGGATGTATGTCATGCACAACCCCACCAAGTGGGAATATTATGTGCATATTTCATAGTTTGCATATAAAAATAATACTTCCACCAAGATGAGTCTGTTTGAGGTACTCTATGGACAAAAGTGTAGAACACTGGTTACTTGGGATATCTCGGTGGATCATCTCATGTTAGGGCCTGATTTTTTAAAGAAATTGGAAAATTGGTTACCAAGTTCTAGGTGAACCTTAAAGAAGCACAAGATCGCCCGAAAAACTACGCAGACAAGAAAAGGAAAGATAAAGATTATCAAATAAGTGACCATGTCTACTTGAAAGGAAAAAAAAAACAAAGCTCATTAAGCTTGGGTAAGTGTGGTAAGTTAGCACCTAGATTTTTTGGACCCTTTGACATACTGGCAAAGAGAGGTCCGGTGGCATATGAATTAGTGTTACCTGCTCACATACGAGTCCATAATGTTTTCCATGCATCTTTATTAAATAAATATGTTTATGATACTAAACATGTGATTGATTGGTCCTTATTACAAGTGGAACCTGAAGGTGAGTTTTCCCTTGAACCTATTCATATATTGGACAAGAGAGAGGTGCGGCTCAGGAAGCACACCATATTCCCATTGAAAGTACAATGGAATCACTTCTAAGCCGATGAGGCTACCTGGGAGAATGACGCCACCATGAGAAATTCTTACCCCACCTTGTGACATGATTTCATTTCAAGTCCCTAGAACACCATGGACGGTGTTGTTCTAAGCGAGGAGGGATGTAATATCCCAAATTCTGACTTAATAGTTATGGGCATAAGCCCCATTGATTATGATTTTACTTTGATTTTTTATTTTGATATATTGGGTCGAATACCCCACTGCATATGAACATGATGATTTGTTTGATATATTTGGCGTAAGCCAATTTCATATGATATATATATATGTTTGCTTGTGTTAGGTGTGGACCCTGAAGCACATGATTGGTAAGATGTCTTGTATTGAGAGAGGAGCTCTGGAGCACATGGGTAATTGATGTTTTGTGTCGAGCGATAAGCTCTTGAGCACATAAAAAGATAAATTGGAAGTGTTGGGCATAAGCCTTGGATCCTTCCAAGCTGATGTTGAGCTTAATATTTGGAGCATCGGATCCTTTTCCATTGTATCCCTAGGTGTATCCTACAAGTACATCTTAGCATTAGTGTTGATAAAGGAGCTATGGAATTGCACTAAGTTTGTAACTCCCTATTTTCAACATTCAGTATGGGCTCCAGATAAGAGTTAAAAGTTACTAAAAAGAATTAATTATGTCGAGTGAAAACAACTTGAATAAAACATTGATCTCATCTCACTTATTTATAAGTGATTAAATGAAATTTTGAATTTATGTATCTCATTAAGTACTGAAATTGCCTAGCCTGGTAGACCTAACCACCTACCCAACAAACTTAATAAAGAAAGTGTCATAAGTTTAGGGATCATGTTATATGATACCTAAAGACAAGTTTTAAAAAATAATATATATAGATATATATGGTATGTATAAAGAGTAAGCATAGTAATAATATTAATAGTACAAGAAAGAAAGAAAGGCTCCATCTATTATTATCATTATTACTAAAACATAATTAAATATTATAATACCTACAAAAGTCCAAATAGGAACTAGTTAAAAGTTTCTAATTTAAATATTAAAAATACCTAAATTAAATAAAAGGGTTAAATCAAGAAATCAAATGACTCTTGACTTCGCTGCCCCTTTGAATGAAAACTCTGCCCATAAAGGCCCAAACCAAAGAGAGGCTTGGGGATCTTCCATCTTTTGATGATTCATTATTCTGCCTAATTATTCTCAAGAGAGTTATTGGAGAAAATTTTCCTAAGAGGAAAAAGGAGAACTACTTCAGAACCTGATATCCCAGTCAGGGAATCCTTACCTTAGAAGCTCTAAGCTACTTGCATTTTGGAACCAGTTCGGGGGGATCTGGGTTAAAGCTAGGAATGATTCCAGGTCATGGTTTGGTGGAATGTGGTAGTTCCCAAGTTATTCGATTATCTATACAGAGGTGAGATATGTCTGTGAATTTGTTAATGATAGGTAATTGAGTGTGCAGGTTTTTAGCCATTGAAATAGCATCACCTTGCAAGTATGAGGTTCTTGAGTTTTCCCTTTCATTGTCTAGTACATTTTCTGGTTAAGTATTTAAGAATGTTGTTCCCTAGTTTATTTCTGATCGTTATTTCATGGTCTATAACTTAAGGGTTTGTGATTTACTTCTAAATCTATGTTTGCAATTTATTTCATGTCTAAAGATATTCAAGGGTTTTGTTCTTCCAAATTTTTTCTGCATTTTATTTCCTATCTTTAATTTTATTCCCAAGACCTAGAACTATTTAGAACAGAGCATATGTGTGTGTGTGTGTGTGTGTGTGTGTGTGTGTGTGTGTGTGTGTGTNAACTAGCACCTATAATATTGGCATAATCTCTAAAAATAAACATTTAAAAATAATTTATAAAATGCATTAACTTAGAAAACATATTTAAAAAGAACCATAACCAAAAGTAATAAAGCTACTAATTCCAAACTAAAACCATCAAAGACCTCCCAAGGTCTGTATACATATTATAAAGAACCAAGATTATAAAAAAAAACATTTCTCATTATTAAAAGTAATCCATAAATCAAATATACAGTCAAGATATCGAGACAATATAATGGTCTAAAGTTCATGATATAAATAAACAATACTAAACACAATCAGTCTCATTCATGATAACCAAACCACATAACTAATACACAAAATGTATTTATCCAAATTGTATATCCTAAGCAAATTTCCACATAATAAGCCACCCATAATTTTATGCACATAACACATTGAAACATCTCATAGATAACCAGAGGTCATGGGATCGAATCTTGTGGTCATGAATGCCCAAACAAATCATTAAATTAATCATCCTTTACAACCATCGAGACCCACGATCAAATCCTATGGAGTTCACCATAAAACAATTAAAATTTAACATATCGAATCCTGTAGGATTCACTATTATCCTAGCAAATGATGTACCATTTCATCTATCAACTATACATAGCATGCTATTGATTTCACATTCACAGTTCATAAAACATTTCAACATATCTCTGCATAGAGGTTTAAACCCCCAATTATTTACATGTTGTAACCATTTCATGTCTCATGACCATTTGTTTGCAAAACATTAAACACTATCATAACCCATTAAAACCTTGTCAACGCTAAGAAAATAGCAACGGCACTCGTTCGAAGGGATAATCTAACAATAACAACCTATTACATTTAAATACAGAAGTAAGAACTACAACTATGAATTAAATCATAAAAAGTGATATTTCATTCACCTATTACACAGTTGCATCTCTAATGGAGGGAACGCCATTTCCATTTACGGCATGGCTCCAAAGGCAAAACTAACACTGTTAACAACCCATATAAAGAATTAAACAAGAATCACAAGAGGAGACAAAGTCAAGCTAGTGCTGAACTAAGAACCATAAACATAAATACACACATTATGTAAATGTTGTACAAATAACCATTATAAACTAAAATAAGAATTTACACAGTCATGTATCCAAGTCCTTGTACCATTGAAAGCAATGGTGGAGTCTCCATTACCCAATCTTAAACATTTTACCAAATCCCAGAGGCTGTAAGTATTCACCATGGAAAACGATAGTAACAGGGAAATCATAATACAAAACCAAAATACATTACTCGCGGCCCGAAGGCGCTATACCCCAACGAAAGCCCCAAGTCTTAAACGCATATTTGATGCTTTACATATTCATTTATAGACAGTCCCTATCCAAATCACAACCAATAAAAACTAGACTAAGAATTTAACTAACGACGAGCTTCAAGATCTGTCACAGACACCCACAAAAGAGGATGAGCAAGTTTTGACTTATTACAACAAGGGCTTACCCGTAATGGGTACTGTGTTGACCATCAGGGTGACCCACGACCCACGTTGTCCAAACCCTGCAACTTGAAAAAAAAAACAAGCTACGAGAAGAAGTATGATGTAAACAACAAACAGAACAACAATACAACACTGCTAAACCAGATTGGAATTCATACCTTCCAATGCAGCCAACCTCCAAATATTTATGCCACAGAACATACCAGAGATAGATCTCACATGGCCATTTCACAAATGAACGATACCACCATGCTAGTCCAAGCCCTAAGATCGAGGCCTGCACATCCCAAAGCACATTAAATTTTTCACCATGTCCTCCATTACCAAAGATCAAAACCCAAAGTATATAGTTCATGTCACCAGCCAATGCAGAGCTAAGTTTAATAGCCATGCAATATATAATCCCCAACATGGGTATCGTATACTTAGGGTATAGCCATAATCCATGGTATATGGAATATGCCATGGAGGGCTATTGTTATGGTTACAAAATTATACACAAGGAATTTAATAAACCATGGACCATGTTATAAAATATTAATCCATATACAATGTATACAATGTAAATGTTAAAGTACAACAGTAATGAAATCAATGCCATAAGTCCTTAAACCATAATAGTAACTAGTACAACATAGGCTAGTAACACCAAACTTACGTAAAACGACCATAATAATATTCACTAGGATAGGTATGTAAGTTTATTCTCCATCCAAGAAGTATAGACAGTACGTCTTTATGTCACCATCATAGTCAGTTTTCCTTCATCAAGTGCACCTGCAGGTGACAAGGAAAGAAGTGGATTAGTTCCAAAAGAACTAAGTAATCCCTGTAGTGACAAGTAGAAAAAGTTACCTTTTAGGCGTTTACAAGGGAAACAAGTCCCACCACTCCACCCCTTTACAATACAAGTCAAGTTATAATTATTCATAAAACAATAATCAAACTTTATAAACAATGACTAAGAAATCGAAATAACACACATACATTTAAATGCATAACCATAGAATTCAGATATTAAGAAAAATCACGACAACATAGAACTACACTAATAACCACATCGGGAAAACTGAAAGAAGGAAGTAAGAACATCTTACGACAAAACAGCACAGTAAACAAAGCATGACACATTCTGCATAAGTTTAAATAATATCCAGTTCATGTAGTATTTGACTAGCCTACTAGAATTTTTTTGTTTTTTAGATTTTTCAGATTTGCCACATATCCAACTATTTCCTCTTCCTAGATAATGTGTATGTTGCTAAAGTTCCCCTTCTATTTTGGATAGTACTTGGCATAATGTGGTCCCTGAAATTTCCAACATTTCACAAGTTCCCTTATTACCCTTAACAAAGTTGTTAGGAATATCCATGTTTTTCGGTGTTGTAGTATTATGTGGTACTTTATTCTTCAAATCAGTTTTCTGATAGTTATTCTTGGAGAAGTTCTCAGATTTACTCCCAAAACTCTTATTTGACTTAAACGCTCTTCTTCTCTGGTCAAAGTGACTTGTCTTTTTAGTTTTCCACTTAGGTAAACTTTCCCTTTTCTTACTTTGCTCATAACATAAATCAACCTTTCTCATAGCCGCCTTCAAAGTTTTTGGATTATCAAACTTAATCCTATCTTTGAAGCTAGTAGGTAGACAACTTAAAAATCGCCGAATTTTAGGCTTTTCATCTATTATGCAAGGTACGTATCTTAATAGACTTAAAAACTTGTTGCTCAACTCTTTCATGGACATGGAACCCAATTTTAATTCATAGAACCACTTGGATCTTTCCTCATAGTATTGTTTAGATAGAAACTTTCTTTTAAAATACTTCTTAAAAACTCTCTTAAGTACTTCTCTTTCAAAATTTTGACCCCTTTTATATCTTGCCACCAAATATTGGCTTTTTCAATTAAATTGTAAATAGCCATCCTGACCTTTAGTATGTCAAAATAGTTGTAAATTTGGAAATATTACTTCATTCTTGACAGCCAAGCTTCTGCTTCCTCACCTTTCTCTACTTCCTCATTAAACATGGGAGTTTTTATTTTTTTGAATTCCCGAGAAATTTCTTTGTAGGGTTTATACTTCATTTTCCTAGGTTTTTGGTAAATTTCACTAATGTCACTTATGTACTTATACCTTCCCTTACATGAACTTCCATTAACCTTTGAAGAAGATTCTCTATCAAAATATTTTTCTTTCTTTCCTTTATGTTTGTAAGAGTTTTTTTTCAGAATCAGTTTCATGAACATTTCATTTATCTTTTCCTCTGTTATGTATATTGTCTAATAGCATTTGATTCATTTCTAGAATTCTTTCATTGTCTAATTTTATAGTACGTAGTTCCTCTTTTAACTCCTTAATTGTCTATATTAACTATGGATTGTTCAAATCTACATAAAAGTTGTGAGGATTGTTGTGTTGAGAATCATTTTTGGTAGATGCTTCAGCACATGTTCAACACCTTCCTTTTTCCTACAAAACATATTTTATATTTCTCTACATAAATAAATGTAAATAAAATTAGTATATTGGTTTTCTTACTTATATGCGAGTGAGCCAATTAGGCCTAGTGTTTGGAAACTCGCTCTCATACCACATGTAACATCCCTAAAATTCGTAAATAAAAAAAAATTATTTACTGCATGTAACATTAGAAGTTCCTAGAAAATATTTAGAGAGATGTTATTACTCGTAATTCTTTTGTCATGCATTACTGGCGTCATGTACCTGAGTTATTATTAGCTTGCCTTATTTGGTGATTTTTCGTCATGACACTACTTTGTGACATAAGAAATATTTCTCTATTGAACTTGTTGTCGTAAAACATTTTGTCGTTTCCTTCTGTTTGAATTTACTCTTGAGCTGCACAAGGGATAACTCATGGTCTTACTTAGTTTTTATGAATAATGCATGAATTTATGTTTTACTCATGTGCAGGTGGGTGAGGTCACCCCGTCATTATCGCTAAAGTAAATAGTTAATCACAACGCCATAAAGATAAAGAGGTAAGTTTTAGGTTTGGACAAGGATCCAAACCTTAGCCTAATTTTGATGTTTTATATGGCATTTCATATCGTAACCAATTTTATCAATCAATATTCTATCATAAGTATACTAAATTCCAAAACTTAACATTGTGAGTTGAAAAATAAAATACAAGCTAATACATTGTGCCAAACTATAACATTGCTATATTGTCCACTGTAGTGAGTTATGCACAAGGATTGAGGTTTGAAATGTTCGATGCGATGGGTTGAAAACCAGCCTTAAATTTGATTTCGACTTTAAACCATGTAACAACATGGGAAGGATTTGTTTCTAAGATAGGCCATGTGATTTTGATATAGCCTCCAGCTGTCAATAATTAGATGTGTTGTGAAACCCTAGGGGTTTCAATGCGTGTTGAAGAATGAGCTAAACAATTCGATGGGGTTTTGGTGTAGTGATAGTTTTTCTTTCCAAATAGTTATTCGTCTCCTACATTCTCTGCTCTACATTCCATAGTGAACAATGATGATGGAGTCATCCTCCTTGTCCCTCGACACCTTAACACTTCGTTTCAGAAGGCTTTGATTTATGATGGAGTTTGCACAGAATCGATAACACTGAAAAGGAGAAAGTTCTAATGTTATTCTAAACTATTGTCCTTCCTTTACAAAACATTTTTTCCATTAAAAAAAACTAATTTCTGGACTTGCAGGTGATTCACAGGTTTGTTCCTATGCGATAAAGGTCTTGAATTGGAAACTGACTGAGAGGGTCTTCCAGTCGGTAAGACTCATGGCTAAACCATGTGTTGCTCTAACAATTCAAACTTGGTCTCATACTATGTAAAAATTAGGTTTTCATCTTTATACAGACTGTCGTTGTGAAAGTGATATGGTTCCTTCGGTATAAATGTAGATTTATTCTAATGGTATTTCTAATTCCCATGGAGTCTTTTAAATTACTGTGCCACTCTGTATATTTTTTGTTGGTTTTAAAAACTTGTTAATACTAGGATTACCAGTGAGGGTTTTAATATTGAAAACTCAGTTTGTTTAAGCTACTATGTAATTCCAGAACGTAAATCAATGGTTTATATGTGGAGTCTTGCGACTGTGCCACATTCTTTTGAAAGATATGGTATTTATAATATTTCTATAATTTTTTCTGCCAGTTGCACCTTCAGTTTAGTTGACCCATGAGGGATTCATAGCTTATTTGTTTTTACAGCATCGTGTCCATGATCCTTACTCTTTTGGTTTGGATTTGGAAATCCACTCTAAAAAACAGTTTGTTACTTTGATGGGTCAAAAAAACTGGCAGTGTTGGGGTTCATCTTCGAGACCGCTCGTTGTGTGATAGAAATAACTTTGATTTGATAAAAAGAAGACTCGGTTTCAAATCTATCCTAAGGAGAAAATCTTGTAAATGATTTTAGTAATGTATGAAGCCGTGAGGGATTTACATCTTTCTTAGATTATTTTTCAATACTCAAACTGTAATATTGATTTATGATCATAACATCTTTACTTGGTAGTAATGTTTGGGTTGTAGCCATTCTTGCACTTCCTTACTATTTGTTGATAAAAAAAAATGGATAGGCTATGGGATAAATCCTGTGAGTATTTTCTGTGTACACTCCTTTATTTATTTAATGTAATAGATGTTATGTTTCAACATGATTTACATTTCATTATTTGAGTCCTTCAATTGATTTAGATCACTCTTAATGCACAAAATCACTGTAAATCCATACTGTAGTAGCATAATAGGTTTAGTTTAAAACATCTGTGGTTATAGTTATTCGTAATTACACTAAATACTGAAGGGATTTATTCATGGAATCTTTGACTTTCCAAGTTTTTTTTTAGATAAGGGTCGTGAGGATTTTGTCAAAAGATTCGACTGCTAATAGAAAATAAAATTTACGAGGTTTAGATATTAGTTTAAAATTTTTACTCAGTCTTTATATTTTAATCGATAGTCAGCAGGGTTTCGGGAAAAAGGATTTAGTTATAAGACCCTTAAAGATATTATTTCATTGATAAAAATATCCTAGGTTTTGTCATTTTGTTTTAAGACTGAAAACCCTTTTATTCGAAGGATTTAATTTTGTGTATATATTTTTAATAGACCATGATACTATATGTAACTTCCATTATTGTAGAAAAGAATTTATACATTGTTAGTTAACCATACTATTTCAAAATGAAAAAAGCCCCAAGGCTTCCTATAACTTCCTTATGCAAGGGAAATTCTACAGTAACAACACCAATGTGACCTAAATCCTGTAACTAGTGCTACCATCAGTCAATAATATCAACTTGTTGTTAATAAACAATTTTAATCCTTAAGAAAACTCGCCTTAAGATTCCATTGTAATAACTAGCTTAGTTATTTCTATTCTAGATTAATCCTAGAGTTTGTTTTAAGAGAGAGGACAGTTATCCTAGAAATATTATTGTAAATAACTTAATGTGTACTTGAAATAAGAGACTATTTATTTATTTTCTTTTCCTATTTACAGGTTTAAATCCCTAGTGTATTTAGAATAAACTCTGTTTAGTAACTACCTAACTTGCTTACAAAAGATCATCCTTATTTCTGTACTTATTCATATTCTGTAATTGAAGGTTTAGTTTTACTAACTGTAATTGTTTGTAATTCTTTTATCTTTGAGATTAAGAGTTGTAGCTTATATATTTAACTAAATTTCAGGTATTTTAATTATGAGTGAATTGTAACCCCCCCCCC
>LPNX010137098.1:0-55243 GCA_001517045.1 Pseudotsuga menziesii
ATATATATATATATAAGCTTTCTCTTTCTGTATGGGGGAATTGTTATAATTAGGTAGCAGGTATGTTAATGGAACCAAATACACTAACACCAAGATCACCAATCCATTCCACACACAAATGGTGTACCTTCACTCCAATCGAACTCCAATAAGGAGTTTTTCTATTTCCAATATGTTTTCCCAATATGTATGTTCCCTTTTGGAGTTCCACGCAGGTTCTAGCTCCAGGAAACAATGAAATTCCAAAATATGATGGCATACCCTTTCAACACAGAGCAAGATCCAACCACCCACATTGCCAATACATCATAGAACTATGATTCCCTTTCTACTAGTATTCAGCAAACACATGTACATTTCATTGTGGTTGATTTCACCCAATATAGAGTCTGGTTCAAAACCTGAGAATGCCATTCAAAGGAGTGTTTTTACTTCTGTCGATCTTTAACTATTCATATCAGTCTTCACTGACCATAATATGCGTCGATCAATTCGACCAATACATGATATCTGATCACTATGTGCCCCTACCACCAATTCGATTGCTCAATCCATAAATGGATTTAAGGCACAATTCTTCTGTAGACTCTTAGCTATACTAAATAACACAGAATTTGACCTTGTTTTATCAAGTTCATAAAAACTTCCAATTTTTCTCATCTCTTACTTAGAGTTAAAGCGCCTAGCCTGCAAGTGATTACGATGTTTCTTCTGTCAAATAGAGGAATATACCATACTCTCAGTCTAATCCTCCACACAGATATGATATGAACAACACAACTCCACCAATCTCATTTATTAAAGCTTCACAGAGATTCCTAACCACAGATATAGCTCTTCACCTCCTAATTACACAGTTATACGCATTCAACTAGTCTTTATTGAATTCTCTTAAGTCTTTGACAGGATTCTGCAAAAATTAGAAATTCTATGGGTTCTGCCCAATTTTAAATGAACCGGAATCCCTCTTCAAAGATTCTACCCAGCTCAAATTCACTTCACTATCATGGTGCATGCACAGAATTAGCTTAAACACAGAGCTAATATAATATTTACCAAAACCCAATATATTCATGCACAAAATACAAACACAGAGGATGGTAAATCTACTTTTCATTCACAAATGAGACTATACATACATAATAACTTGATTTTCTCCTACTATGGACTGATCTTTTTACTTACTTGGACATCTCCTCTCTCTCTTCTACTAAGCCCTCTCCCTGAGTTCCACTCGTGGGTTTTTTTTTCAAAACTTAATTACATAAAAAAGCTTATCCAATTCTTTAACACAACTCCTAAAAACTTGCAATCAGTTCCTAAACTTCTGTAACAGGTTCTATTTTTAGGACTCCAACCCTATCTTCCTTTGACTCATTCAATTAATGACTATAAACAAGCAACTACTCGTAACTACTCTCTCGAGTCATCCCACTAGTTCAGGGATCTCATCCTACATTGACACCTATCATACTAAGCATATTCTCTGCCTATGCTTGCTAGGAAATAAAACCTTTACAAGAGGTTTTACAATACTTTTACAATTGACTCTTCCTTGGCTAGTATCAAGACCTTATGGTCTAACCAAACATTTTGGGACTTGAACTTGAGAGCTAATTCTCTTGCATCAGGCTCCCAAAGTAGAAAGAAAACTTGATCACCTGATCATGCATTTTTAGCCTTCATCTCCCTAGATCCCAAACGCTTGTTTGTTGTTGTCCATAAGATTCATTGTCTTCATTTCTCTTTGGTTGTAACCTTCCAGGATTCCAAATATTATGTTGTAGCGCTCCACTGTCTTTAACTTCATCATTATTCACTCTCCATTCAACTTCACAATGTACAGTTTTCTTTACCCCACTGTAGCTTTTCTTAGGAATTTGCATCAAATCCCATAATTCATTTATGACATCCTTCAATTTAGTTTTCTGCTGAAAATATATCTTGTTTTCGTAACTTTGACACTGTACTTTTCCCCTACTGACAGGGATACAAACCATCCTATAAACTTCAAAATCTTCAGACTTAAATTCTTCTATCTCAGCATTGTCAGATTGTCTGAGATCTTCCTTCTATCTCAACTCTTTTCTTTCGTCTTCAAACTGTTGGTTACCTTCTTCAGCTTTTCTTTCCTTTTCTTCCTCTTTTGCTCTTGATATTTCTGTAGATATTATCCCATATATTGTTGCCACCCAAAATTCCTGAATATCCTTATTGATATCTCCCTCTGCAATATCCAATTGCTACTTCTTACCTTCAAATTTACTTTCAATTTTTTTTATTTTTCCAATTCCCTGATTGCAGTAACATATTCACTCACACTTATTTGTATACTAGCAAACATAACATAGTTTAGTAAACTAGTGTATGCTTCTGTCTCAACCAAAACATGAGACATTCTTCTATTAATACCTGCAATCCCTTTATCATACTCAGATTCTTCCAGCAAACATTTCAACAATTCACTTTCTACTTGATCCTTCAAATACATCATCATTATGCTTCTCATCAATCCCAGCATATATTTCTTCCTCTTTCTTGACAACATTCAATAACTGTCCTTCAACTCCTTGACTAAATCTAGTATTCATTTCATCCTCCTTCGATTCTAAAACTGATTTTTCTTTAGCATGAGATATATCTGCTTCACCTTCATCCTCATTGTTGTCTTCTTCTTTGTCACAAGTCCAATTTCTCTGTGACATTGCATATTCATTATTTATCAGAATAGAATTATGATCCTCCATCTCTGTGACAGCTTTAAATGTTTGTCCTGCAATCTCCTTTTGGACACTTAAGAAATCCAACTTCTCCCTATTCTCACCAATAACAGGTTCCCTTACATGAGGCATAATTTTCTCATCCTTACTATGGATGCATCCTCCATTCTGAGATCTTCCTTCATTAAGTAAGGAATCTATAAAATCCTTCTGCTGCGATAATTCTTCATTTGAAACCCATTCATCATCATACCTAACCTTGCAACTTTCAGCCTCATTCAAGACAATTCCAAAAGATGGTCTATCTCCTGCAAAACCTGTAATCACACACAAATTGTCAAATTTAAAACCACAAGACCCAATGGTCTTATTTGATGATTCAGTCATCCAATCCTCTTGTTGTTCTAAGTCTTCTACATGACTTAGAAAATATTCAATGGAATCCATCTCGACTTCTTCAAGCATTGGATTGGAATGCTTGATATCCTTCTTCACGTATTCTTTCTTTTGGCCATCATCATAATCCAAAATTCATCTACTTTCAGTCCTTGTAGCATGATGAAAAGCATTACCTTCTCTCAACTATGTATGAGAATTTATATGAGACCTAACTCTCCCATCTTCTTTCAGAACAAAATTTAAACTTTGTCTGCCTTCTTTCTTCTTGGTGACGATATCAGCAAATTGTCCCCCCTTAGATATTCCACCTACAAACATACACAAAATATCATATTTCAAATCATGAGACCTTTTGGCCTTACTTGGAGTTTCAACCATCAAGTCTACATCCCGATAATCATTTACCTTGAGTACCTCATCTTCCCATTGAGCATTCATCATTTGCTCTTTCTTCTTTCGTAGCATATGCCACTTCATCTTTCCTCTTATAACAAAACCACATCTCTGGTCTTTCTTATTCCTCTGTAACAACTCCATCAATACTTCAATATGGACTATTCTCTTAGCCTTCTCCCTCTCATAATCTTCATCATTCATCTGTCGATGTATGCCAATTTCCTTGGCATCTTGTTTCTTCACTTTGTAACTCCTCCCTGAACCTATGCTATGACTATCAATAGTCATCTTATTCCCCATCTTCATGAGTTTCTCATACTCACTATGAGCTGCACTAAGCCTCTGCATTAACAGTTTCTCCCTGCTACAACTTACCTCACCAAGATCTCCTATGTACTTGGTCTTTTTGCAACACTGGTTCTCTATGAGGAACCTCCTAAGAAATTCTCTTTCCTCCTTCTAGGATTGTATCCTCAACACACCTTCTCTTGAGACAACTTAACTGTCCTCTCGTATTTGAATCTCAGATGAAAAACCCAGGTTCTGGCCACACTCTTTCTCCTCTTAGAAATGCTTACCATCTTCCATCAACACTGCTTTAAAGCTGTGATCTTCTTTTGATGAGATGTTTCACAAACTACTATTACTTCTCTCCCTAGCCTTGTACCGATTCTCCTAGAGTAGTTATCTTTGTCAAGAACCTCACTGTTCAAGCTACAAGCTTCTTCCTCTCTTGCATACCAAGATTCTTAATTCATAAATCCTCTTACAGACTTCTTGTCTGTCTTCTTGCTTTCACAAAATCACTTTCTCACTCTGATACCAAAATTGATGGCACTGAATACATTGGCACCAAGATCACCAATCCATTCCACACACAAATAGTGTACCTTCACTCCAACCCAACTCCAATAAGGAGTTTTTTTTATATATTTCCAATACGTTTTCCCAATATGTATGTGCCCTTTTGGAGTTCCACGCAGGTTCCAGCTCTAGGAAACAATGAAATTCCCAAATCATATGGCATACCCTTTTAACACAGAGCAATATCCAAACACCCACATTGTCAATACACCACAGAACTATGATTCCCTTTCTACTAGTATTCAACAAACACATGTACATTTCACTGTGGTTGATTTCACCCCATACAGGTTCAAAACCCAGAATGCCATTCAAAGGAGCATTTTTATTTATGACGATCTTTAACTATTCATATCAGTATTCACTAACCATAATACGCCTCGATCCCTTTGACCAATACACGATCTATGATCACTATACGCCCCTACCACCAATTTAGTTTCTCAATACATAAAGGGATTTAAGGCGCAATTCTTGTATAGACTCTCAGCTCTACTAAATAACACAGAATTTGAACTTGTTTTATGAAGTTCATAAAAAATTCCAATTTCACTCATCTCTTACTTAGAGTTCAAGTGCCTAGACTGCAAGTGATTATGATGTTCCTTCCGTCAAATAGAGGAAAATACCATACCCTCAATCTAATCCTCCACACATATATGATATGAACAACGAAACTCCACCAATCTCATTTATTAAAGCTTCACAGAGCTTCCTAACGACAAATCGACCTCATCACCTCCTAATTACACATTTATACACATCCGACTAGTCTTTATTGAATTCCCATGGTATGGATATTATGCTAAAGTTTTTCAAAATATCTGAAGCTCAAACGTCCATGCTATTATGGCTCATATTGCCATCATGCCTAATATAGACCTGGTGAAATGGTTGATAGCATTTTTAGACATACCCACATATTCATTTTGAAATGTAAACGAGGAATTCATTGCATATTTTAAGCCTCATACCATTTCCCATATGTATTCTCTTAAAGCCCCATAGAATCTACCTTATTTGGCGTTTGTTGTTGAGTACAAGAAGAAGTTCCATTTTACAGAGCTGGTTAAAATATGGTGGTTCGACCATGACAATTTCTGGATAAATCCTAGTATGTTTTATCCCCTTAAACATCTAAGGGAGCCAATTAAGTTGTTAGGGTCCATGCTATACATGTTTTATGGTTTAGACAATTGCATAGAATTTAAATTGGAATGGGATCCTCCAGTACAACAAATTTATACTCACTACCAAGTATTCAATTGGGATCAATTGTTCCCGCATAATATGAAGACCGCTATTGGCTTGGTAAAGGATGCCCCTGTGATGAAAAATCCCAGGTTCTTCTTTTTGGCTTATTTTTTGATATTATGTGTGGTTATTTCAAATTCTTTGATGAAATGGCACTAGACTATGCAATCACCTTCGATTCGCATCTATTGCACTGCATTGTGGGAGGAAAATTATAATCCCTACATCTACGATATATGTGAGAATTTCATTAGTCCAATTTGCCTTGCAATTTACAAAGCCAACACCCCAAGGATATCAGAAGATGCTAGGAATTCGGTGGCTACTATAGGAGATTTGCACTATGGAGAGTACTTTACCAACATCAGGATATAGGGCCATAATTCACTCCATATTCTCCCCATGATTGTGCCAGACATAATGATTTTGGAGGAAGTTTCTTATCAAACTGTAGCGGAGGGCATCAATGATAGGTGCATTTCCTTGAAAAGAAAATCATGGTGCAAATTCCCTCTGTATTTGGGGCTTATGGTTATTCAAAATTCCTCTCATGATTATCTCATGGAAATCATATTATAGGGGTTTAAATCAGGGAAGGGTATTAGGATAATGCTTGAACCTATCCATTTTGTGGTAGGGCACTTCTCAAAAACCTAGATTTAATTTGCTTATATCCATGAGACAGAGAAAAATGCCTTTGTTTATCAAGGTGTTATGACTTTTGAAGAAGTGTTGGCTAAAATAAATTACCATGTGGAAAGGACTCATGTTCATGAGGAGGAAAAGAATCAGAGGATCCTGGTGTTGGAAATTAGGAGGAAATATTTTTCCTTGGAGGAAAATGCAAAGAAAGCAAAACAAAAGGAATTGAACAAAGATTTGGTGACAAGCACTAGGAAACCTAGGACTCTTGTACATCAATTGATTGAGTATCCATAGCATTGTACCTCCAATCCTATGAATCTTATCCAGACTCTTTCAAACCTTATGCAGTGAAAATGATGCAAGAGCATCCTAGAGAAATGCAGGAGCATCCTGTTGTCCATTCAAGTCTAAGCTCAATGTTTGATCATACCTAGAAGAGGTCTTCATATTCTGAATTAATAGTCCTTAGACTATTACATTGTAAATAAATCTATGTTGAGTATTCTTCTAGATAGGTGATGAGTCATTATGTGAGAGATGAGTCAATAAATGAGTCATGTAACTAAGCCCATATCAAATGGTAGCATTCGATAAGGGTCAAGGCTCTCATGAGCGAGTCATTGAGATATGGTTGATTATGTTGCTTTATTTAGAATTAGTTAGCAAATTGTTGAGGATATTGAGGATCTGAACTAGAATGGGTTCGTGAATCCTATTGTATATATGTTTGTAAGCCTTCGAGGAAAAGGAGAGAAGGGAGTAAAGGGAGAGACAAAAGTAGCCAGAAAAGCCAGAGGCAGTCATTCCCTCTGGATAAGGAGAGGCCAAATCATTGTAAATCAGGCTAAGGTCGTTGGTTGTAGTTTACCAGACTAAGGGGATTAGAATGCAAGTTCTGAGATAATCATGAATGTACAGTTTCATTGTATTCAAATAAGGAAATCCTATTTCAGTGTATCTTTGTGTGTGATTACAGTTCTTTCTGAATGTATGACTTCATGAATTGAATGATTGATGATCTTCGTTAATGATTGATAAATCGGTGTACGCATAGTATGAAATTAGGTCTTGAAATAGTTGAATATTATAGAGGTTGTGTAAGACCACGAAGAGGTTGCACAGATCTGGCAAGAGAGATCAATTGAATTTAAGTGATCAAACCTCTAATCCATCAATGAAGAATTATGAAATCATGGGAGTCAAGTTTAGCAGAGATTGGATGGCTCAAAAACATCTCAAGAACATGGATTGACTGCAGGGAAAGATTCACGAAGTGAATGTGAATGGAAGATAAGAAATACACTAGGTTAAGTGAAGTTTTGTTGGATATAGAAGATCAAAGGACGAGATCAAAAGCGCAAGATATCTAACACTCTAGAAGAATCCCGCAAGATAAAGGTGTAAGGAAGATAAAGGACCCGCAAAGAAAAGATGATATCCGCATCTGATCTCAGATCAACGGTAAAGAAGGAAGTCGCATGAAATCAATGATTGTAAAGAGCTGTAGAAAAGGAATTGTGGGAGGGGAGTTGCGGAAGTTCAATTTCTGGAAAAATTGGATTAGCAATCCACAATCAGCAATCCGATTGTGGGAAGGAGTGTTGCGGCCGCATAATTGTGGAAGTAAAATTTGGAATTTGGGAATTTCCACAATATGCAAATGTGGAAACAGAGTTGCGGAAACTCTATTGCGGAAAGGAACTTAAGGAAAGACAAATGTGGAAAAGCAAGCTTGTGGAAACCTGTGTGCGGAGTTGAACCCGCGGAAGGAGAGCTGCGCAATAGAGTTGCGAGAGAAAAAATATTTGGACAAGAAACCAAATTTAGAGTTTGCTAAATGTAGAGCAAGATAAATCCCGGGGAAAGCAGATGGGATAATGGTTTTTTGGGGTTCTCGTCTGCATCAGAGTGGTATTAGAGCACAACTAGCTCTTGGAATGAGGTAATGATCTTTTTTTTTTTCGTTATGATTATAATTAACTATGGGAAAAGACTTGCAGACAAAGAGTGTGTGGTTTAAATTGATATTAGCCACATGAGAGTGCAGAAGAAATCCTTGGAAGGATTTAACGGGTTATACCAGAATAAATGAAGTGGAGTTGTACACAGGACACTTATGTTCTTGATGAAGAAGATTTTGTGAACTCTTAGAGGAAAGAGGAAGCAGTGGCAGAACCCATAAATCCAACAGAGATTGGAAAAAACAGGACTAGTTCATGTTCTCAAAAGAGAAGTGGACCTGTAGAAGCCAAATAGAAGAGAAAAGGAGATGCTCAAAAGGTTCTAGAGGAGAAGAACCAGAGATACTAAAAGGAAAAGCTCAAAGAGAGATAGCTTGTTGAGGTATAATAGACAAGTGTGGAAACTTGTTGAGGGAGGCTTAGGAAAGCAGTCCACAAGTGGACAGGATGAAGTTTACAAAAGAGAGGGAGATAGAAAAAATGACTACTAAAGGTCATTGCAGGGGTTCATAGGAAATCCAAAACAAAATAAAGAAGAAATAAAGTCAAGAAGAATGTAACAGGGAGTTGCTAGAGTTAGCAAGAGACATTATGATCAGATACGATGACACATTCCAAGTTTGTTGGTTGTAGTTTACCAAACTAAGGGGATCAGAACGCAGGTTCTGAGATAATAATGAATGCACAGTTTCATTGTATTCAAATAAGGAAATCCTATTTCAGTGTATCTTTGTGTGTGATTACAATTCTTTTTGAATGTATGAATTCATGAATTGAATGATTGATGATCTTTGTTAATGATTGATAAATCGGTGTATGCATAGTCTGAAATTAGGTCTTGAAATAGTTGAATATTACAGAGGTTGTGTAAGACCACGAAGAGGTTGCACAGATCTAGCAAGAGAGATCAATTGGATTTAATTGACCGAACCTCAAATCAATCAACGAAGAATTATGAAATCCTGGGAGTCAAGTTTAGTAGAGATTGGACGGCTCAAAAACATCTCAAGAAGATGGATTGATTGTAGGGAAAGATTCACGAATTGAACATGAATGGAAGATAAGAAATCTACCAAGTTAAGTGAAGTTTTCTTGGATATTGAAGATCAAAGGACAAGATCAAAAGCGTAAGAGATCTAACACTCTAGAAGAATCCCGCAAGATAAAGGTGTAAGGAAGATAAAGGATTCACAACGAAAAGATGAGATCCGCATCTGATCTCAGATCAACGGTAAAGAAGGAAGTCGCATGAAATCAATGGTTGTAAAGAGTTGTAGAAAAGGAATTGTGGGAGGGGAGTTGCGAAAGTTCAATTTCTGGAAAAATTGGATTAGCAATCCGCAATCCGATTGCGGAAAGGAGTGCTTTGGCCGCATAATTGCGGAAGTCAAATTTGGAATTTGGGAATTTCTGCAATTTTCAAATGTGGAAATAGAGTTGCATAAACTCTATTGTGGAAAGGAGCTTAAGGAAAGACAAATGCAAAAAAGAAAGCTTGTGGAAACCTGTTTGCGGAATTGAACCTGCGGAAGCAGAGTTGCGCAATATAGTTGCAAGAGAAGAAATATTTGGACAAGAATCCAAATTTAGAGTTTGTTAAATGTAGAGCAAGATAAATCCCGGGGAAAGCGGATGGGATAATGGTTTTTTGGGGTTCTTGTCTACATCAGATTGGTATCAGAGCACAGCTAGCTCTTGGAATGAGGTAATGATCTTTTTGTTTTCTGTTATGATTATAATTAACTGTGGGAAAATCCTTACAGATAAAGAGTGTGTGGTTTAAATTGTTATTAGCCACATGAGAGTGCAGAAGAAATCCTTGGAAGGATTTAACAGGTTATAACAGACTAAAGGAAGTGGAGTTGTACACAGGACACTTATGTTCTTGATGAAGAGGAGTTTGTGAACTCTTAGAGGAAAGAGGAACCAATGGCAGAACCCATAAATCCAATAGAGGTTGGAAAAGAGAGGACTAGTTCATGTTCTCAAAAGAGAAGTGGACCTGCAGAAGCCAAACAGAAGAACAAAGGTGATGCTCAAAAGGTTCTAGAGGAGAAGAACCAGAGATACCAAAAGGAAAAGCTCAAGGAGAGATAGCTTGTTGAGGTATAATACACAAGTGTGGAGACTTGTTGAGGGAGGCTTAGGAAAGCAGTCCACAAGTGGATAGGATGAAGTTCACAAAAGAGAGGGAGATAGAAACAATGACTACTAAATGTCATTGCAAGGGTTCATAGGAAAGCCACAACAAAAGAAAGAAGAAATAAAGTCAAGAAGAATGTAACATGGAGCTACTAGAGTTAGCAAGAGACATTTGGTGATTCGAGAAGCGTATACAAGCAGTTGCAGAAGAAACCGAGAGGTATGGTTGGGTAATGAGGAAAAGGAAGGTAAGATGGAAATCACTGCAGATGAATCTAAGGCAAAAGATGTATGCTAGATTGAGAGAAGAACTCAGGGACGCTAAGTTTGAGATGGAAGTTTCATATTGTGAACCAGAACAGGGTCCTTTGCTTGGAGATGACGATGAAGTAGAAAAGGAGAGACTAATTGAAAGTCTCATGGATTCTGTAAAGAGTACATACCAAGTTATGGAGGATATGACTATGAGGTTGAATGAGACCTAGAGGTCTTATGTTTTTGAGACTGATGATTTGTTTTTGATTATAGGTTTTGTTGGAGATGATAGGCAGTCTTTTGAAACTGTCTTAAACTTTGATGAAGAAAGTATCTCAAATGAGGAAAGGTCTGAAGTATTACAGCAAAAGGAATTCATTGATGAGTTGCTTGATGGAGGAACACAGTCAATTGAAGATGAAGGCAGAAAAAGAAATGTGCAAAAACATTTCTATAGGGAAGAATCAGAATTGCATTCTGATGAAGGAAAAAGTTGAATAGTCACCTTGGACTGTCATGAAGTCTGAAGAAAAAGAAGATGTGATTTCCAAAAGCAGGATAACAAAATATAATTTTGTTATAGTAAAAGATGATATGGTATCCTATGAAGAGTGTATGCAGCCTGTATATCATACTATTGAAGAAATAGGAGATGGTGAAAGTTTGATGTTGTGCTCAAACCAATACAAAAGGAGGATGCTAGAAAATATATCAACATGGAATTCAAATTTTCATGTTTTTAAATCTAATGGTTTGTGTATGACCGCAGGTATTGAAGAACACTTAGATGATGTTTATGCAGGTTGATAAGGAAATGAAGCATAGGATGGATGCTTTGGAAAAGAAAAGCAAGATCATAATTGGGCCATTAACAGAGGAATATGTTCACTATTGTGAACCAGAACATGGAATCATCTTGGGAAAATATGGTGTAGAAGAGGGACTAATTGAAAGCCTCATGAACTCTTTGGAGAATTCAGATCAACAAAAGAATGTGTCGATAAGAGAGTCAATGGGAGATGAAAATATCAATATTTTTGAAAGTAATGAATTGTGTATATATGTATGGGTAAGATGTGATGAACCTTGTGAGGTTGTCCCAGAGGTAAAGGAAGAAGGAGAGTATCCATGTATCCTTGACATGAACCAAAGCCAGAATTTTGTTCTGGAATTGAAGGATGAGATGACATGGTCTCGTGGAGATAACCAAAGGAGAACAATTGCATATTTTGATAATGATGTTGTTGGAAGACAGAGGAATAAATCTATCATGACACAAGAAAAGACTATATTGTCTCAAAAGGGTGATCGATACCTAGGAGAACTTGTTGTTGCAGAGTTGGCTACCGAAGATAAAGAGAAACTTTCTAACCTTAGAGAGTATGATGAAGAATTAAAAATTCTAGAAGATTGGTTATTCAATCCAAGGATTGACAAATATGACTGCTTAATGTATGCAAGCATAGAAATGTTTAGTGACAACATTGGAGAGGAGAAGATGGCAAGTCAAGGCATTGAATTGTCTTATAATGATATGATTTTGTTACACCAGTCAAGGGAAATGGCAGACCAACATAATTTTGTGGAGCATCTTGGAATACCTTATAGTTGGGGTATGGTTGTAGGTGAAAGGAGAAATCTTGAAGACATGAGGATGCCGCAAGTAGTGGCCAACAACAAAAAGACAAAAGACAAGCAGGGTGAGCTGGTGTACCAGCCAAAGGATAGACTGGACATGGAGATTGAATAATTAAGGATGTTGATGGTGAAAGTGTTTTAGAGAAAGAATGAATATTTTCATCATCAGAGCAAATAGACAAAATAACAACAGAAGACAGATTCTAGAAGAATATTGTAGAAGCAAAATTAGTGGATCATTGGAATAGAAAGTATGGAAACCAGGAGAACTGAGGATGACAAAGACAAAACAACATGATGAGATGGACGATCAGCTACAGCACAAATTTTGGGATCCTGGAATATTGAAGATGGTGTTGATGAAATTGTCATTGATGCCAACATGGTCTTGATTTCATTGATGCCACCTCTTTGCTGAAGATGTTGAAGAGACCCAGCTGATGATGCTAAAGCCCTAAGCCCTGGTGATGATGCTCTTGCACATGATATATGGAAGCCCTAGTGGCTTAATAGAAAGTTGACATAAGCACTTGAGGTTGTTGCTGATATATGGTTCTATTTATGATCATGGAGGTGGAGCCCATGGACATTTTTTTAGAAGACCTTACGTTGTGAAGAAGTCCCTTATGTTGAGGAAATAGCCACTTGAAGATTAAAATCAGTCAAAAGAATGGTGAAGTGAAATAAAATAATAATAAATAAAGTACATTATAAACACAAATGAGGTGAAATAAAAAAGATGGTTTAAAATAAAGTTGATTGTTGAGTGGTAATTATTTTTTAAACATAAACTTACCATACTTACCAAAAAGGCTGCCCTATTTCATGAAGTGGACAACATGTGGAGAGGTATTTAAAACACTAAACTCAAACCAATGAAGGGAAGAGAAGTTGACCGTTGAGTGGTAATTATTTTTTAAACATAAACTTACCATACTTACCAAAAAGGCTGCCCTATTTCATGAAGTGGACAACATGTGGAGAGGTATTTAAAACACTAAGCTCAAACCAACGAAAAGAAGAGATGATAGAGCTCGCTAACATTAGACCGTGTTTTTTTTTTTTAATTGGTGGAAATTTTGGGAGTATGTGTGGATTTTTTTTACTTCAGCGTGGAAATTTTTGAACTTCAGCGTGGAAATTTCTTCAGCCTGAAATTATTATTTTTTGGGAGCATAAACAATTACATACAAGCAAATTCGTGCCCTAATGACTGAGATGCAAATTGAAGCAGCTCTGAGTATACTTCAGTGATGTATTATTACATGGGTGGCATCAATTTTGTTTTTGGCGTGGAAATCTATTGCGACTGAATGATATGACCTCATGTGCTTCCTCCTGTGGTTTTTCTTCACGGATTATGTAACCGGCTGGTTTGCTGTCACGTGCTTACACTCTGTGGTTTTATTCAGCGATTTCACCATCCATGATCTCTGCTCTCTGCTGGTTTTGTTCACGGGCTGAGGAAAATTGAAGGAGAAAATAAACAGCGGCATCAAATATTTTTTTGGCTGTGAAAATTTTGGCAAATTTATAGCAGCGTTATTGGCAAATTTGGGCAGAAGTTAAAGAAAAAAAAATATGGTAGTGCATGGGTGCTGTGTGGACTGAAGCTGTGTTTCCTATTTCTATTCATTATTCTATGGGTATCTGCAAGTGTATTTGTTTCTTCACAGCCAGATCTGCGCCTCCATTCTAAATTGAAAGAATTTTGCGATGGAATCTTCGTCAACAATTGTGATATCTACAAGATCACCGAGGGCTGTGATTCTCAGCGATTGTAGTTTAATGGAGGAGATATTGAATGTTTTGTAAAATCAAGCAGGCATGTCATGTAGACGGTTAGGAAATTTGAATCGTGGACCTGTTCATTTGCAACTGTGCATCCAGAAGCTGTGATTTCTTCTGAGTAGCAGCTGCTCTACAAGTTGGAAGAAAGCAGACCCAAATTATTTCTATACAGCAGTAGCAGTAAGTTGATGTTGATGTACAAGCCCAGTTTTTGTCATACAAGTGACAGGTATACAGTATAGATTATATTCTATGATGATGACATGATGTTTCAGTGTCTTGATAGTCCAAGTTTTAAGTATTGACAACGATAGCAATGATCTCTGTGAACTCTCACATCAAACAGAAAATCTATAGTTAATGATCAGCTCACAAGTGAAAAGGTCTGAAATTTGAAACAAATCTATGTCAGCAATCTCATGGTGATCAGAGCAGTGATAAATCAGTGACAGAGCAGTTGATGAGAACAGAATGACAGCAATTAACATGTGACTGGGTGATAGCAGACTTATTGAGCTTGAAGCCTTGGTTGAGTTGTGAAGGATGACAGTGGTTAGGGCTTGATGACCGGGGTCATCTTATTCAGATGTTCATCTACAGGAAGCCTCTTTCTCTTGCATTGAGCAGCAGAAACACAGTGTGTAGTAAACATATTTGACAGCTCTACAAGTATGGGTAAAGCTTGTTAAGGTCTTGAAGAAAAGGTATGACAAAAGTCTGATTGAAATTTCTGATTGCTTTTTGTATATCATTATTGCTTGAAGTTGCTGGGCTGAGTTGATAAAGTTGTGGGTGCAAAGAAAGATGAACTTGAGAGAAAAGTTGCAGCCCTTGCTACACAGTCAGCCCCTGCTGTTGCACAAGCCTAGGAGCTGTTGTTATGCTATTTTATCTTGAATTAAAACTAGTAGGGGTGGATATGCTGCAAGCTTTTACACTGGGCAGATAATATTGCATTTTCCTTGGTCTTTATTTTATCTACTGTATGAAAGATATATGACAGTGCACAAGACTTGATTAGTATACACAGTGATGTGCATTAAGTGACATGCAAGGATGTGAAGTACACAGTGATGTGCAGTAAGACTTTCACAGCCTTTGACTGAAACTTGTATAGTGCATGTTCAAAATTCTGGAACAATGATGTGCACAAGCACAGTTTATGTTTGAAGAGTGTATACATAGCTTAATGGTCTGCTACAAGTGACAGTAAATTTACAAAGAACCGAGACATGACAAATTGAGGGCAGCAGCAGCTCATTGAACAGACCTTGATGACTCAGCAGTGTATTGAGCAGTTGTGATTGATGATTGATTTGAGACTATGACCAACAGTAGTAATGATGAGCAGATGAACAAGAAGATTGATGAGCAGATGAACAAGAAGATTGATGAGCAGTGAATAGGATGAGAAGTAGAGGTTAACAAGCTGTGATTAACCAGAGATTCATGAGCAGCAGTGAGCAGATGAACCAGAAATTGATGGGCAGCTGACCAACAACAGCAGAGATGAGCAGTCCTTGATAACTTGGCAGTATTAAAGAACAGGTGTGTCGATCAGCAGCAGATTGAAGAGACAAGTGATGTAATAGTAAGCTTTAATGTAAATGCAAGCTTGACTTGCATTTGAGGTTAGGATACCTCAAACCCTTCTTAGCAAGGTCTAAGAAAATCAAGCAGGGTCCTGGATTATGAGCAGGTGCTCTATTTATCAGTAGGTGCTGATTTCGCCTAACGGTTGTAGCTGAACCACAATTAATATAAAAAGATTACAAATTCATATGATGTGGTGTTCTTCTGTGTTATGGCTCTTGATGATTTAATTTCTTTTGATATGTGAATGATGTTTATGAAATGTTTATGGTAGAGTAATGCATTGATGAATTGGTAGCTAACCAGGATAAGCCAAGAAAGGTTTAAATTTATTGCTTCACACTGATTCACCCCCCCCCCCCTCTCAGTGTCAACAGATGGAAGGTTACGACCAAGAGGTCATATTTCTTTCTTCATGGGAATTCTGATGCAGGGGCGTCCTACTCTCGATTCAAGTCTAAGCTCAATGTTTGATCAGACCAAGAAGAGGTCCTCATATTCTGAATTAATAGTCCTTATACTATTACATTGTAAATAAATCTATGTTGAGTATTCTTCTAGATAGGTGATGAGTCATTAGGTGAGTGATGAGTCATGCAACTAAGCCCATGTCAAATGGTAGCATTCGATAAGGGTCAAGGCTCTCATGAGCAAGTAATTGAGATAGGGTTGATTATGTTGCTTTATTTAGAATTAGTTAGCAGATTGTTGAGGATATTGAGGATATGAAGAAGAGTGGGTTCATGAATCCTATTGTATATATGTTTGTAAGCCTTCGAGGAAAAGGAGAGAAGGGAGTAAAGGGAGAGACAAAAACAGCCAGAAGAGCCAGAGGCAGTCATTCAATCTAGATAAGGAGTGGCCAAATCATTATAAATCAGGCCAAGGTCATTGGTTGTAGTTTACCAGACTAAGGGGATCAGAACGCAGATTTTGAGATAATCATGAATGTACAGTTTCATTATATTGAAAGAAGGAAAGCCTATTACAACGTATGTTTGTGTGTGATTACAGTTCTTTCTGAATGTATGACTTCATGAATTGAATGATTGATGATATTTGTTAATGGTTGATAAATCAGTGTATGCATAGTCTGAAATTAGGGCTTGAAATAGTTGAATATTACAAAGGTTGTGTAAGACCACGAAGAGGTTGTGTAGATATTGCAAGAGTGATTAAATGAATTTAATTGATTGAACTTATAAGAAATCAACGAAGAATTATGAAATTGCGGGAGTCAAGTTTAGCATAGATTAGACGGATCAAAAACATCTCAAGAAGATGGATCGACGTTAGGGAAAGATTCAAGAAGCGAACGTGAATGGAAGATAAGAAATCGTCCAGGTTAAGTGAAGTTTCATTGGAGATAGTAGATCAACGGATGAGATCAAAGGCGTAAGAGATCTAACACTCCAGAAGAATATTGCAATAGAAAGCTGTAAGGAAGATAAAGGATCTGTAAAGAAAAGATGAGATACGCATATGATCTCATATCAACGGTCAGGAAGGAAGCTGCCTGAAATAAACGATTGAAAAGAGTTGCGTTAAAGGAATTGTAGGAGGGGAGTTGCAGAAGTTCAATTTATGGAAAAGTTAGATCAGCAATCCGATTGCGGAAAGGAGTGTTGCAGCCGCATAATTGCGGAGGTCAAATTTGGAATTTGGGAATTTTCGCAATTCGGAATCCGCAAATGTGGAAATAGAGTTGCGGAAAGGAGCTTAAGGAAAGACAATTGCGGAAAATAAAGCTTATGGAAACCTATTTGCGGTACTGAACCTGCAGAAGCATAGGTGCGCAGTAGAGTTGTGGGAGAAGAAATATTTGGACAAGAAGCCAAATTTAGAGTTTGCTAAATGTAGAGCAAGCTAAATCCTGGGGAAAGCGGATGGGATAATGGTTGTTTGGTGTTCCTGTCTACATCTAGAAAATAATCTCTTAGGAGTAAGTTGTCTAAAGACCCTCAACCCTCTGTTGTTTCTAATTCTAGTTCTGAGATTATTTACAATTTGGTTAGAAAATATTTCAAGCCTTTAGTTGTATTTGTTTCTAATGATATTCCCCCTAAATATACTATGCAATTTATTTATTTATACTTAGAAAAAGAAGAGGAAGTATTCCAATCCACTTAGGTCATACATGAAAACCTTGACCCCTTATCTCTATAAAATTCATCAAATTCTTCGTTTACCACAATCACTAGCTCTCATCAGAACCCTTATAACACTAATGGTCATTCTACAAAACAATATCATAATAAACCTACTCATCAATCGACAAGCCCTCCACCTAATTCTCCCAAAGGTTCATTGTATGACCTTTCATCTATTGAAAATCCACCATTGACACCTTTAAATGAAAATATTCTTACACAAGATCAGGTTAATCCTCCCACTTCACAAAGTATACATATTGGGTATTCAACCAAGCCAATGGAAGTATATGCTTCCTCTTTGGTTAAATATAGTGAAATTCTTACAGCTCAGCTTGAAAATACTTCACCTTCCATCCAAACCCCTTCGCTCGAACCTATTTCACACCAGTCTTATGTTCACCAATATATCGAGGTTGTTACCAAGACTGTTGGAGTTCATTTTTAAGGGAATATGGCTACATCTATAGAGCCATTGGATTTAATTTCCACTTTTGATTCCATGGTAGTAGTTTCATTGGAAAATGTTTATTTTGAGGAAGATGTTTTTTTCCTTGGTGATTATTTATTAGTAAGAAATGAAAGGCAGTGATGAAAAAGGGTACCAAAAGAGCTAGGGATGATGGTTTTTTCAGTGAACCACTCGTACATCAAATAATTTGGAATCTAGGTTCTACATATGTACAAATAGAGGCTTCAGATACATCAGCAATCATAGGATCCTTTGCAAGTTCCAAATTTCATATAGTATCATCTTTGAATAGGGTCATTGATGAAGAAAAGTATAAGGTGGACTCTCTTGAAATAAAAAAAGTTGTCACTGCTTTTTTATTTTGTTAGGAAATTAGATGATATGAAGACCCAACATCACAAGGAGTTGAAGGACTTGAGGAATAAACTTGATTAAGCCTTGCAATGTAACGGAGAAGCAAATAAAAATGCAATGGGAGTTGGTGGTGGAGATTAGGGGCTTAAAACAAATGCTCCAACAACTGAAGACTCAATCACCTTCTCCTTCATCCTACAAACTTACATTGGATGAGTTCAAAGATGAAGCCCCTACCATTAAAAATCAAGATAGAGAATATCATAAGGTTTTTCTTGAAAGGCTTAATAATGATATCCAAGGTTTTCTATTTGATTAAAATTTATCCTATCTATTGAATGAAAATTTGAAGTATAAGAAAGTAGCTAACAATGCCTTTGAGATGTTGGTAGATTGGTAGTCCTACATCAAGATTGTTCCTAAATATATTCGTTGGTTAGACTCAATGAAGTTAAAACGGTTCAATGTTTCATTGAAATCTTGGGGCATTATCTGTGATGATATTTCCAATATAATCCAAAAGGGTCAAAAAATATGTTGCAGGATATGGGAACGAATAGACAATCTAATTGAAAACATGAGTATGACATTTTTAGATAAGTTAATTGACTTAGTCCCTGCTAAACTAAAATTTTTCATTATGAACCAACTGCGAGATGAGTCTATATAACACATTAGAGCTCTCAGCCACATCGACCAACTTCTAGATTTGTTTATTTCATCTATGTTATCTCTTAGAGTACCCCTGGATAATTTCCTAGATTCTTGGAACAAATTTAGACAGAAATAAGTATGATCTTACATTTGCAGAGCGCATATTCAATTAGAGCATTCCTTGTATAAACACGTAGATGATATGCAATATGCATTCACCAAGTGGAAGGATTTCTTGGCCAAATCTATCCAAAGCAGTTTTGTTGTCCTAGGGATTAGGATATTGGGAGCCCATTTTGTAGATTTATGTAATGCCCCATTTTGAACCTTCTTGTACATGTAATGTCTTATTATGTAAATATCTGGTATGCGCCATATATAATTCCTAATGAGGAGCTCAAGGCCAAGGTTGCATTAGCGAATGAGCTGTTTTAAAGGAAAGTTAGTTAGGATTGCTGGACCATGTGCTAATAGGCCGTGTAAGATGTAAAATCATGTAAATGTTTATAATATTAATAAAAGTATCCAAAGGGGTTGGTTGTGGGTGAAATGTGAATGATAGGGGCTATGTTACCCACTAGGTAGATGTGAGGGGGTTGTCGTTTTAACCCTTTGTTTCCAAGCATTGTCATGATAGCCCCTATTCCATAAATGGCATGAACTACTTCATTAAATTCCCTTAAATGGAATTCAAGAATGCTGAGAATTGACTGCAAAAACGAAGGCCACAAGTTTAGGGAGAGTGCAGTAGGTGGGCGTTGTTACTTGGCCTGAAAGTAATCCTCTGCATGGAAGTGAGGTCTAGAGGGATTGCATGGGAAAGGAGGAAAACACATTCTCATTCATGCAGTCATGCATGCCATTCCATTCGAAATCTATGTGGGGGAGTAGAGCTGAAATCTCTGCATGAATTTTATCTTAACCCTATGTGTGCAAGATGTCATGGATTCCTTTGAATTGGGAAGGCCATGGAGGCGATATCTCTATTGGTTCATCAGTAGGGACCTTCTATAACTTCCTAGCACAATAATTGAGGGAAGGAAGCAATCGAAGGAATAAGGAGGAAAAGAAGGGAACCTTACTCAATTGTGTGTGGAAGAGTAGAAGGTGTTGCGAATGGATGAATCCATTGATATGTCATAGTTTCATGGCTATGAATACTAGTTTGAAATAGTTGTAAATACCTGTTTGTTTTCCTAATAAACCCAATTGAGTGTTCTTTTAGCATGAGGGTTGGTGTGCAATGCTATTAGTGATCCTGAAAGACTCCTTAGTGGATAACATAGTCCAATTTGGGGGTGGTCTATGAGTGTTGAAATAATATAGGCCGAGTAGATACCTACGGTTTGGTGGAATGTTAAACCCACATAGCTAGTTACTTGGACTATTTTCCATTCAAAAAGATAAGTGTTCTTGTGTTGAATGCTCAAAATTGTTATGTTTTGGATAAATATGTATTCATGGTTGAATGAATTGGATGATAGTTGGAATTGTTCATTAAAATGCATGTTCATTGCTTGAAATGAATAATATCTGTATATGGGTTACAATTTCACTCTTCTAAGGAATGAATCGGTCCATGTATGAGTTACTTGTTACCTGACTTGTGATGAGCATGATAGTTTACGTATGAGATCAAATATGTATTTTAATTGCATTGTTAACCAAGTATGCCTAATGATAATGACATAAGTGTTTTCAATTCTATGAATGTGTAATAAGGACAAAGGGAGTATGACTCCCTTGTTGTATAAATAGGTTAATCTAGGAATGAATGGCTTTGTAGTTCCTTATACAATTAGTTGTGTATGTTTCATTATGCTTGTTTAAGTGTCAGGTATATTCTAGGTTTGGATCTGTGTTATTGGGGATGAGTATCATAGTACAATTGCATTGGAACATGTGGAATTGATTCATGTGTCTCCTTTTAGGGTAATCGACAACTGGGGACTGGTCTGGTACTTCTGTTCAAAAATAGGCTATTAAAAGAGGAAGTCCAAACACTCAGAAGGGACTTGGAAAATTGGAAAGAAGCGTGCAGAAAATAGGGTGAAAGGAAGCTACACACATTGGTGGAGGTTGCAGATCAATTGAAGGGACCAAATTCTACCGAGCCTGGCAAGGAGGAAGAAAGAGTGGTCTGTCCCACCCGTGGAGAAATATTTAAGGAAGCAGGCCACAAGATTGTAATTCGTGCCTTTATAACACAACAGTCTGCACCTGCAACAGAGGAAGTTGTAGAGAAAGAATATGATGTCACACAAGAACCAGCATATTTAAATATTCTTGCTGAAGCTGCCACTAACTCTGGGATAGAGGAACCAAGGGATGAAGTTATTCCTAATTGTGGGGATGAAGATTGCACTATGACCCTGGAGTCCTCCCATGACACAGAAATTATAGAAGTGGAACCACAACAACAAGGAAATGATGGGATTGAACAGGGTGCTGTCACACAAGAACCAGCATCCCTGAATGTGCTTGTCCAAGTGGCTAACCAGATGGGAGAAGAACCAGGGATTGAGGGCACTCTGGAGTTTAATAAAGAATTATGTACTACAACTCCAGAATTGTCCCATGACACATAAATCATAGAAGAGGAGCCACAACAGTAGGGAGATGAAGAAGTGAGCCAGGATGTTGTCGCACAAGAACCAACATCCTTGAAGGTTGCAGTAGGGACTCTTGAAATGCAACAAGAAATTAACCCTGAAGTGGATGTCATTCTCGATATGCATTGGAGTGAAGATGAACAAGTTCAAACACAATTTTCAGGTGATACGAAAATCCTTGAGGAGCAGCTGCACACTAAAGAAGACATCCAATCTCAGCAGCAGGAGGAAAAAGAAGAACAGGGCTCTGTCACACAAGAACCAGTAGCCTCACATCCAGCTGCCAAAATTGCCACAAGAGAACCCCAGAAAGAGGATGTTGTTATACAAGAACCAGCGTCTCCAAGAGTGGTGGATGTTGTTGCTAAAGAGAGTCCAGAAAAGGTTGTTTTCACACAAGAACCAACACCTCCTGAGATAGCTTCAGATGTGTAGGGTGCCCAATGTGGCACATCAGGTGACAAGTTGTGGATTGACCCCCTTCGAAATGTCATCGAACTGGATTCTGACAAGGAGGAGCATCATGAAAAAGAAATACTGAACCTTATAGCTGAAATCTCAATTATGAGAATGGAGGTAATAAAATGGAAGAGTCAGGTGGAGGAATACCAAGGAGGGATAATTTCCCTTACTGAGCATAAAAAGATTATCAGGGGACTAGAGGAGAAATGGGCAGAAGAACGTATGACCCAAAGACTTCGAGAGGAAGAGTTACAGAGCAATTTAAGGGAGCTGAAAAAGTTCCAGTTTATGCAGAAGGAAAAAGAGCAGATGTATGCTCTCTCTCAAGAACTCTTGGGCACTAGGGTACCTTCTTCTTCTTACCCTGTCTTCCTGTTTGAACAGTTTGTTTGGTTTAAGTTGAGAGTTGTGAAGGAAGGGAGGTCATTTGAGATAACAACCTCAGCAAAATTTTTGGAAACATTTTTAAGAAGTAAATTTGAAGATCAAAATTTGCTGTGTGAATTATATTTGCATGAGATGGCTTGCCCTCTGGACCGCCATTCAAATCCCGTCCCTTTTTCAAGGGATGTTCAGTTGATGGCCTTTGCTTCTTTTGTGAGCAATCATGCTCAGTGGGAAAGGTATTTTCAAACCTTTTCTCACAATGAAGCTCACTCTAACCTGTGGGTTCGAAGTGAAACTCAAAATCTGGGTATTCTTCTAGCTCGATACAGGAGTTTGCTTTCATGTCCCATCCAGACTCGACACATAATGGAACTATAGGAGGAAGTCATTTCTACTTGCACCAACCATATTTCTATACACCAACAAGTAGCGTTGGAAGGAAGTAGGCACACATGGCAGGTTGCCTCTCCCATACTCAGGAGCTGAGACCCCTATTATTTTAGGAATTTTGAACATGCACTTTCCAGGGTCGACGGTTATGTTGGATGTATTAGGAATTGGTTGGGTCTAAAATTTAAATTTCCCCTCATCTGGTGGCCGAAAAAACCATATAGGATGGACTTCTCACTAACCAAGGTAGAGGAGCAGTGATGTTGGAGATATTGGATTGCACACAGAGGGTTCATAGAAAAAGAAGGAAAGCCTGAGTTCCCCTACAACTTCTCTTCTCTCCATGAACAGAGCTCAGTGAAAGATTCAGATTCAGAATAATGGAGGTTGTTGCACGAGGACATGCAACAGGACAGTTGGGGGGAGATGTTGGGCCCAGAAATGGCCTCTTTTGACCACTCTTAATTACCTCTTCTTGTTTTGTCCCACCCCATTGAGCATGCCAATTAAACGTTTTACCCCCACTCTACTCTTCAAACCACCAAGGTATGATTGGTCATTATTTTATTTTATTAATACTTATGATTGTGATAATTAAGGATTCATATCTCTCAATGCGCTAACATATGATGGTTTATAAAGATATTTTGAGGTATATGGACTGCAGGAAGATTGGGCTGAACAGGCTACGAAAAAGATGGGCATTCACTGCTTAAGTTGATCCCCATCCATCCTATCATCACCCAAGGAATGCGGTTCCAGTGCGATATCTTGGACAAAGCTATGTCAAGGTAGCTGTAACAGAATGCATCAGACTTGGAGGTCAACAGTGCATTGCTGCTTGGGTGTAGCCATAATCTGAAGATATTGTCACTCCTGGGGCGATTAACAGTTTTCCTATGTTTTCTATTTTTTTCATCTTGCCACGTTTGTAACAACTGTTGTCATTTAGGGCGCTTGAAGATCAGAGATCTTCATGGCTGCCCCATAATAGGATGGGATGTTATGATTTACATTGTATAAATATGGAGAACTGTTTCGAGCCAGGGGTTGCTGAACATATAATCAATTCATTGTATTAGATGTGAGGAGGAATTGTGTAATCACTCTGTCTTTTAATACAAGGAGTTACTTCTGATCTAAAGGTTTTTATGTGTGTTCAGCCAACATCTTTGTGTGAAGGCTGGGCTCGCCTTCCACAGGGATCACTGAGTTAAATTAGGTCTTTTCAATTATTTTGTTGTGTGATGTTGTGTTAATTTTATTTCTTCATAGGAAGCTGTAACAAGTGTGGATTTATAGTGTGTCGTGATTGCATTCCTTGGATATTTGTAGTGGCATAGTGTGGCAGTCGACTGAGTAAGTATTATTTCTCATGCAATTCGTGTGGTAACTGTAACAGCTCTGTTCATCCTTAGATATTTTAGTTGTCGTTTCCATGAACCTTTGCAGCTTGTCTCTTATTTTTATGATTACAAAATTTCATTCCTGCACTTCAATTTTCTAGAACAGCTGAACTCAATTTCTGTATTTTGAATTCCTAGATCAATATTCAATTTATGTTTTTGGATTCCTAGGAAGATTGGATTAGATAGTTGAGTTAATCATTAAGCAGTGTGAACCGGATTTCCTTTTATCTGCAATCGTAATTTAGATGTGACTTTTATTCTTCCATTCTTAGACTAAGCCATAGCATACGGTAATTGTGATTGTATTTCTTAGAAGGTAACTAGATTAATTAGATTCTTTGGATGAGCATAGCCTAACAGAGGATAGTATTGTTCAATTACAGTGATTTCGTGTTTAAGCATATACTGTGCATGTTATACTTGAAATACAATAATTTCCCGGGTTGACAATAAATATTGTACACTTTGTATGTTAGTTGTAATTCACTTGCATATTGGGTGCCCGACAGGAATGCCAACAGTCCACAACAAATCAATTTGGGATGGATTGATTCGTCCACATATCGTAAGTTGTGCTCAACTCTTAGTAGTTCATATCGACATGTCTTGTCAAGTGCGACACCACAAAAATGATGCAGAAACATTATAAGGCTTTGAGGACAAATCCTTTCTAAGGGAGTGGCAATGTAACGAACATAAATAGGATAATAATTAAATAAGGTTAATAATTAAATAAAATAATAATTGTTAATTATTATAGTAGTAGCTATTAATGTGAAGGGACATAACTCTTCATTATGAAACGCTCAAGCCATATTAAAGGCGAGCTATGTTGTAATATCCTATCATCTTTTTATCTATCAATTTATTCATATTTTATTATCTACGAACATGTGATTTATTTCAGAAATTACTTAATTGATAATATCCAACTATGGATGTTACATCTCACCCACCAAGAAAGTATATACATGTAATCCTCCACTGGTTGGTTTGACAATGGTGTGCTTCTCAACATCCTCCATGAATATGTGACTTGCTACAAACAGAAAATCAAGTGCTCGATCCTACTCAAACATGTACAAATCAACATGTTCCTCATGTTCCAATATCACATGATGTTCTTCCTTTGATCCAACAATCCAATCATCCATATGGTATGGGATGACAACCGTGTAGGAGAGAATATGAGATCTCTACAATTCTTGGTGAATTTTTTCTATATCCATGTTAGACTCCAAGAGGGAACTTTGTGATATTCTCAAAGAATCTTGTGTGGTCATCAACTCATCATTGAGCTTGTGAATCTCCTCCTCATCCTTCAAGGATGCTATATGCAACATATGAACAATCTCATACAAGTGATCTTATTCCAAAATCATGTATGAAAAAATACCTTGGATTGCAGAAATTGCTCTTTGGATATTCTTCATGGCTTCAAGGAAAGATGAATCTTCCAATGAAGTAGCTCTCAAGCATAGATCTGATAATGAAACATGAGTGTCATGGAGAATGTGTAAGGATTTCTTTATATTCTTTTCACCCATATTCAATGACCCTACTAGGTGGGAAGGCTCATAAGATTGAACCTCCTCCTACTCATCTACATAATCAACCTCATGAAGCTCAAGAGGTGACATGGAAGTTGATCCTGGGTCTTTTTCTTCAGTTGCAAGGTATTTATGCTTAAAGGAATGTGTACTTGCATCCATCTCCTCAATTGGAATCTCTATGTCACCAACATAAAGAGGTGAACATCCATTAGTAGATGTTCTACTATACGTGGCTAGAATGTTTAGATCTTCTTTTACACAGACTTTGCCTTAACTGACAATATCTTGCAATGACTTTCACTCCCATTGATTTATATTTGCTTCATGGATGCCACAAACAAGATGATTTCTACCCTCTTCATGCTCCTTCAATGGTGTATCTTATTCTTCATCCACTGTAGAGTTAGATGGCTCGTGACTCCTTACAATGACTATGGATGGTTGAGCGTGTGTAACCATATCCTCATAATGTATTTTGGCTCCAGGTGGAAAACATATAGTTCCCACTTTCTTGCATACTTAATCCACCATATATGCAATCCTTTTCATGTTTGTCCCACATTATGGATCTCTAAACAACTTCAGCATCTCAAGAGAGCATTACTCTCGAAAATAAAGGTCCTTCAAAAGTCCCTCACTCATTCCCCAATAATTTGTAAGATAATTGAATGGTTCCTTTGGCCTCCCTCTACGAGAGAGCCCATCATGAATAGATATCAACCTCATGACTTCATTATATGTCGAAACGTAGAATTCATTATCATCCTTCTATGTGAACTGTGATGAAGTATTGTATGTTGGTTCTTCATCTATGAAATTGTAATCTCCTTCATATAGTTCACACTCTCCATACAACTCATAGGAATCATCATCAGAGTAGGCCATGGTTGAAATTTTCTTCTAATTGAGAGATTACTTTTCATAGGAGTAGAGGAAAGTACTAGGATACCACTATAAAGAACCAAATTATATTTAGTATATCAATAACTCTAATTTAAATAATCGATCAAAAGACTTAGGGAAAGGTGCAAGGAAAAAACTGGGATTGACTAGTTTTTCCCAAAATAGTACTGGATTCTTCTCAAGTTCACTCAGGATCAAGTATGGATATGAAATTTTTATTACAAGTATGAAAAATAATATCAAATGCATGTTATATTATAACTTGTTCAAAGGATTTGACAAGGAGGTTGCATAATCTCAAGTTTCCTTTGCACAAAGCACTAGGACCTTTTATGTTTCGAGCATCAGTGAGGATGAAGTATACTCTAAGGATTTTGGGAACCCAAAAATATGAAAAATATATCCCTGATATTTATCTAAACCATAAGTTTATGGATGATTTAGCACATATTAGGAAGCAAATTTTAGCTAGGATCACTTCGGGACAGCTCAACTAGTCTAAATTTAGGAGCTTCCAAACGACCTCAAAGGCTGTCGAATATGCAATATGAGACATGTAGGATGATAATTAATTAACTAAATCCAAGAATATAAATAATTTGAATCCATCACATAAAAGTTATTTTATTGAGATTTTAGTAAATACTAGTCAATTTCTATGTGAATCTACAAGAGATCTTAGAAGGAGATTATGAAATGCCAACATCTTTATTCAATCAGCTAAATAACTGATAAAATTGGTTCATAATACATTATTATAATTTAATGGAATTCCATAAGGCTTCATCAATACATTCCAGGTTTTCTTCTTAAGGGAATAGAGTAGAACATAGGAGAAGAGGGGATAATTGAAGGATTCGATTTGTCGCTTGGCTTCCTCCTTTCTGGATTTCAAATATTATTGGAATAAACTTCAAAATTTGCAATAAAAATAATTTATCATGTTTGAATTCCATCATCCCCTCAGTATCATGGGGCACATCACCCAGCTTGGACCATGGGCACACCTCCCAAGTCAGAGTAGCACAATGCTCTCTAAGCAAAACTCATACTGTTTAAAAGTCTTGATAGTGAGGTGTTATCATTATTTTATAGGAAACATGGCTTATAGGTCGATTTTACTCTTCATGTGTCCCACTTTCCTCAACCCATGCACCCTCATGAGTTTTATAGGGACTTTATTGTGTTTCCACTGTCATGCCTTTTTCCTCATTTGGAAACTCTGCCCTCTTGCTTTTGGATTGACTTTCCTTTTTTTCACTTTTGGAAAATACACCATCCTAATTTTTTGGATGACTTGATTTTATCCTTTTTGGAAAATGCACTCTTCTGACATCCAAAAGTTGCCTACTTTTGATCCTAACGTCTTTTCATGTACTTTCCTGCTTTATCCTTGTTTTTCTAACTAGATACCTTTGTGTTGGATTTGTCTTTTTCTACCTTTATGGATATTTCTAATTTTCTCCTAGTTTCCATTTAAGATGACAAATCATTGGGTACAAAAGGATTCATGTGCCTCCCTTTTCCACAAACCACATCCACTAGAGTCAAAAATTAAATATAATTGAAATATATATAATTAATGAAATATTTTTAATCCTAAGTTTGACAAAATTAAATACTATGGGTAATTACTTTATCAAAGGTTACCCCTTACTGATTAATTTATGATTCCCCTAGGAATCATGGGGTTCTCCATGGTGTTATCACAAATTTTTGGGACATTACACTTCCCTACTCCATTCAGTGATGAGGTGTTGGACCAGGTGGCAGGGAAGGAGGCATATTCTTTTATTGACAACTTTTTTGGGTACCTTAAAGTAAGAATTACAAATGAAGATAAACATGAGAATACATTCACAAGTGAATGGGGTTCCTTTCCTTACAATGGCATGGCCTTTGGACTTAATAATTCCCCTATTATCTTCTCTAGGATTTTGATTGTTGCTTTCCAAAAATTCATCAACAAATTCCTAGAAATATACATGAATGATTGGACTATTTATAGCCTTTTGAAAGAACACATTAGTCTATTAAGGCTAATGTTTGATAGATGATGACAGCTTCAGATATCACATAAATTATAGAAATGTATTATTGTGTTCATTCAATAAAAATTCTGGGCCATATTTTGTGACATGGAGGATTCTTAGTGGATCTTGTGAATATTGTGGTAATTGCTAATCTTCCTCCTTCCACATATGTATGGTATTTGCATTATACTCTAGGACATATCATGTACTATCAAATATTTATCCAAAACTGTGTTGTGATCATAGTCCCATTGGAGCATCCTTTAAATAACTCTAAAGTGTTCATTTAGAATCCAAAAAGCGATAAAGATTTTTGTGATACTCAAAGAAAAGATGGTAACAAATCCTATCCTTTATTTTCTTGAGTGGAATTTAGAATTTCATTTACAAATGGATGCTTCAGGTATTTTATTAGGATTTTCTTATACACAACTAGGTGAAGGTGATTTTGATCATTCAATTTATTTTTCCACTCGCAAGTTATCATAGGTTGAATGAAACTATAATAGTACTAAATAAGAAGGGCTAGCCATGGTTTATGCACATCAAAATTTCCGCCACTATCTCTTAGGAGGTTATTTCAAACTTTTTACAGATCACTCTGATTTTAAGTATTCAGTGAATAAAAATGTATTAGAATGTCACATCTGTAGGTGTTTATTTCTCTTTCAAGTTGGTTGTAAAACCTAGAAGGCATATTATGGCTATTGATCACTTACTGCAAATAAAGTCATGGGAGTACGATGGAATTGTTGATGATCAATTGTCACATGTAGAGTTATTTCAAGTAGAAACCATACCAAACTATTTAGAAGAGATATCTTTTTCCTCACCACCAACACTACACCAGAACATTATTCCATAACTCAAGAACATCATTTAGTGGTCCGAGTACCTACTTATCAATTTATTGCAAGACACTTGTACAAGGTTGGAGTTTATGGGACCTTGAGGCGATTTTCCTTAGATCATGAATCTCGGGATATTTTATGGGAATCTAGTGTAAGAGTTGTAGGCATCCATGTAAGAGGAAAAGTGATAGCAAGAAAATCTATACAAGTTGGCTTGTGGGTGGCCTATATTTTTCAGGGATATAAATGATTATGCCTATTCTTGTGATGTCTATCTATGGTTTTGGAATCCTTTGCACTAGGATGAGCTTCCTCTCCATCTGGTGTGTGCTCTACACACATTTGTGAAGTGAGCGGTATATATTGTTGGTCTTATTTTCCATCTTGCAAGACATTCAAAGGCGTAATGCATAACTACTGCCACAATACATCAGTATCACCACTGTTTATTTAACCAAATGGGATAAGGCTAAACCTATGAATGTTCGATCCATAGAAACAACAACTCGCTTTATCTTTGAGTATATCATTTCCTATTTTAAATGACCTAGTAGTCTCATTGGCGACCAAGGTATGCATTTCATGAGTAATACCATTGCTACTTTGACTTGGGAATTTCTTATCCAACACCATAAGAGCATCCCATATCATCCTCAAGCAAACGACACAATAGAAGCTTTTAACAACATTCTGAAAAGAGGACTCACTAAGATTCGTTCTACCAATTGTAATGAGTAGGGTGAATGCATCCCTATTGTATTATAGACCTACCACACTCCTCCTAAAATATTTTACAAGTATTCTCCATTTTAGTTAGTTTATGGGAAGGAAGTTGCCGTAGTAACAAAATTTGTTGTTCCTAGTCTATATGCATGTATGTATGTATCTATGTAATATATGTATATTTTTCTTTTTTTTCCTAGGAAAAAAACGTAATTTTATTAATGATTTATAACAAAATTACATTTTGCAGAAGGTCATGTTTCCAGGCCTTTCCCTTTACTGCTTTTCAGCCAATACATAAGATTTTTTTGTTTATCTATAGTCATGCAAAAACATAGATGTATGAGTACCAAAAATGTTGGAATAAGTCTGTATATAAGATTTCCAAAAATTATCCTTGCCTCAAAACTGTATAGTCTTGAAAAATTACCACGAATGTTGAATAAATGTTTGGGAAAGAGTTTCCATAATGTTTCGTTCATTAGAAATTGTCATATTGTACTTTGTCCCAAAACTGTTTAAGTTGTTGGATCCAAACCATCGATAAATGATCTATGATAGTATTCATGGAGAATTATGATCTGATGTTTTGTTATCATCCATGGTTCAAGCGGTGTGTTCAAAAACTTTTTGGAAAATTGATATGCTTTTGCATTCCTTGCCCTGTAAACATGCCAACAAGTGTAGCTATGAAAAACTTATAAATGTCAACAAGTTTAGGGCCTCACTTGATGTCCCCATTGGGTTAGCTATGTAATCAAAGCGAATGGTGGGAGGCCCCTTTGGGTGGGACCCTTATGACTTATTCTTGTGGATGTAGCAAGCCTTGTTGGGGGGTAGGTGAACCACAATTGATATATATATATATATATATATATATATATATATATATATAAGTTGTTATTGAGCATTTCTCCTTCTAGTCATTACATTAAAGGGGATTTCCTCACCCATACTAAGAGATCAAAAAACATAAGAAGAGATGGGAGTGAGTTCTCACCCTACCTATATACATAGGTTTAAAATTGTTAAGAATATAGTTGTCATTGATGTCAAAGGGGTTCATGAATGACAAAGGAATAACCAATAGACATGATAGCAGGATAAACTCAGTAAAAGAGAAAGTATCCGCAAAGCAAATATATGTGGATTGTCAATTGATGTCAAAGGAGTTCAACAATGACAAAGGAATAACCAATAAACGTGATAGTAGGGTGAACTTATTGAAAGACAAAGGAATTCAAAAATCAGATGGTAGATTGATGACAGGGGAAAGATCCGTAAAATAAGCAATGGAAGATAACATTCCAAAGAGCCAAAGAATATTTAAACGACCCAGATCATTCGAGAGACAGATATCAATGGTCTATAATAAGATCCGCAAAATAGATATGCATGGAAAATAACATCCCCAAACACTAGAGTGAAGTGAAGGATTGGACGAACCATATCAGTCGAGAGAAATTACAGGCCGTTTTTGAGAAGATCGACAGTGGTGAATGTTTTCCACACAAGAAAAGTGAAGATCCAAAATCTGAATTTGATCGTAGATTGATGGTCAGGAGTGAACCAGCAAGCAAATCAATGGTCCAAGAAAATTGTTGAAACAAAGTTGTGAAATAAAATTGTGGAGGTCCAAAATGGGAAAGTGTGGTTTCGCATTCCACAATCCACAATCAAAATATCAACGCTCAGGAAATACTCCATAAGAGATTGACAGTAGAGAATAAAAATTCTAGAAAAGGAATTGCGGAAGTAGTTTGAACAAAATTGGAAAACCCTCAATCCATAATCTGCAAGATCGACCTTCAAGAAAGACTCCGCAAGAGATCGATGGTGTGAAAGCATAATTATAGGAAAGGAATTGTGGAAGTAGTTTGAACAAAATTGGAAAACTAGGAATCGACAATCCCCAAGATCGATCATCAGGAAAGAATCTGCAAGAGATCGATGGTGGGGAAGAAAAATTGCGGAAGTCACTTTTTGAGATTTTATGAACCCATAATCTACAATCCGCATCTGATCTAAGATCGTCGATTGAAAAAGAGTCCACAAGAAATCAACGGTGTAGAAAGTACCTCGCAGAAAGGTAATTGTGAAAAGGAAATTGCGGAAGGACCTTTTGAGAAAAGTCAAAATCCATGTCTGCAATTTGCAATCCGCATCTAATATCAGATCAACGGTCATGGAAGAGTGTACAAGAAATCAACGATGCGGAAAGTACCTTGTGGAAAGGTAGTTGCAAAAAGGAAATTGCAGAAGGACCTTTTGATAAATATCAAAATTTAAATCTAAAATCCGCATCTGATCACATATCAACGGTCAAGGAAGAATCTGCAAGAAATCAATGGTGTAGAAAGTACCTTGCGGAATGGTAGTTGTAGAAAGGAAATTGTGGAAGGAATTTTTGAGAAAAGTCAAAACATGCGTCCACAATCTGCAACCCGCAAATTGTGGAAAGATCATTGCAGAAGGATTTTTGTTGTGAAAATATCATTGTGGAAAAAGGAAAATTCTGGTGCAGAATTATCATTGTGAAGAGGCAATTTTGGAAAGATTTTTGTTGTGGAAAGTCATGACCAATAAACCTAAATAGATTTAAAGAATTATTAAAATGAAGAATAGCAATGTGGTGCTAGGGCAGGCTATAGGCCTACAAGGAGGTTGTAGCCTCCTTCCAATAGTAGCTGGTAAATAGGGTGTAGTAGCATGCTTTCAGTAGAAGCTGATAAAATCAGGGGGTCGTAGCCTCCTTCCAGTAGTAGCTAGTAAATAGTGTGTAGTACCATCCTTTCAGTAGTAGCTGATAAAACCAAGGGGTCATAGACTCCTTCGATTAGTTGCTGGTAAATAGGGTGCAATACCATCCTTGTCTGTAGTAGTAGGAAGAAACTATTTGTAAATATAATTTTGTAGTAATAGGAAGTATTGATGGTTTACCCAATTGGGCTTCCACGATAAATTCATGTTCTATGTGTTCTTGTTGATCATGTGTGTTAATGAATAAATTAAAAGTGGTTTAAATTGTTAAAAGTTATCAATACTGATTGAACCCCCCTCTCAGTAATGTCTAATATTCCAACAATTGGTATTAGAGCAGGTTCCTTCACCATATTTTAACCACTGGAAGGAAGATCCCACTTAAAAACCACGATGGATCAACAATAAGGGTTATCCACCAACATATCACCATTATTCATAGGAGAAAATTATGCATATTGGAGTATGAGAATGAAGTGCCATTTGATGTCTCTTGGATGGAAGGTTTTGTCTGCAACTGAAAATGAGTTTAAAATAGCAGAAAACCTACCTACATATAGATTGGAACTATACCAATAAGAGGGTAATGAAAAATCCGTAAATTCCATCTTGAGTGGATTAACAAACTATGTGTTTGTAAAAGTCATGAGCTGCAATAGTGTCAAACAAGCTTGGGATAAGTTAAAAATTGTCTATGAAGGGGCATCCTAAGTCAAGGAATCCAAGCTTTAGAAATATAAAGGACAGTTTGAAAGTATGAAGATGAAAGAAGAAGAAAATATTGGAGAATACCTTCTAAGAGTATGAATTTGCCAAGGTTATTAGTGTTAGTGATTGAGCAAAATATGAAGAAACTTGAACTTTAAAACTTTAATCCATAATAACAGTGCATATAAATATCATCAATAATCCAAAAACATAAATCAAACCATATAACACAAGATATACCCTGGGAAAACCCTCTACTGATTCAGAGGATAAAAAACCCAGCAAACGATCTTAGAGTATGATAGATTAGTATCAGATAATGATTACAACACAATAGCAAATTGCTTTCACCAAGAGTGCCAGAGAGAGGAGATCGAATGGAACATCGTATCTAACTTTCCAAGTGCATAGCACTTTAATAAGAATTCAAATTAGGTTTTACAACATAAATAGAATGGTTGCATGCAACAACAACTTGTTAACACTTTGAACACTAATCCATCTTCAATCATGCACCCCATACTGATCTGGTTTCAAGCTGGCACTCCATAATTATCTTCCACATGAAGATATGCACCTTCCATTAATCAAATAACTCTAACTGAGTAGTTAAATGAGTTGAACTGAATGTAGCTGAACAGAACTGAATGTAACTAGACAGAACTGAATGTAATCGAACTAAATGTAACTGAACTGAACTAAATGTAACTAAACAATAAATGAATGTAACCGAACTAAATGTAGTGCTACTTCATCAATGTTTATTTCCAACCATAACTTGCATAAATTAAGGAGTTGATTCCTTAATTAACTGAACTTGTTTACCATAACTGCAATTCAAATTCTCTCTCTATCTCTGTGCTTATATTAAATATCTCTGCATGGTCCATGTGTGTTTTCATTAAATAATCATCTTTATCATATCATACTCATAAGATCGTTTCCAAACCTATGATCATATGTATTGCCCCAGGTCATATAGTCACATGCTAAAGTAAATCATTCTAGGGGTAGCTAATCCCTAAATGAGACATCTAGCACATGTTGACCATGACTAGCCATACACCATATAGTATATCTACTTTACATAGTAAAGTACACCACCTCACAACATGAGGATAGTCCTCGGACTACACAAGCCTACTGTCCACCTCAATCATATGAGGATATTTGTAGGGCTACACAAGCCTACTGTCCACCTCAATCACATGAGGATATTCATAGGGATACACAAGCCTGCTGTCCACCTCAACCATATGAGGATATTCGTAGGGCTACACAAGACTATTATCCACCTCAATCATATGAGGATATTCGTAGGACTATAGAAGCCTACTGCATCACCACCTCAACCATATGAGGATATTTGTAGGACTACATAAGCCTACTATCTTGATATTACTCACAAGACTATACAACATCAACACCTCAATCATATGAGGATATTTGTAGGACTATACAAGTCTACTGTCTTGATATTACTCACAAGACTGGAGAATAACTCTTGATGTTGTAATCTCAACACTCCCTCTTAGCGAGGGAGATATTATCTGCCATACCAAGCTTATCTTAGAAGTGCTTAAAATTCGTCACAAATAGAGGCTTGTCACAAATTTGCAATATTCTCATCAATACCTATGTACTGGAAATCATGACCATGACTTCAATGAAGTAAAACTTCATCTTGAATGTGTTTTATCGTAAAACACATATAGGGTTCGAGAAAGCTTGACTATTAACACCTAATGACTATAGGCTCAAGTATTTCACCCTAGTAAATAGCATCCCAAGCTACACTTCTCCTCAGTATGTAGTACTATCCACAAAACACATTTTGCTTTTGTAGTACTCTCATACATACATCTTTCTTCTATGGTACTAGCCGCAATACACTTAGCTTTTGTAGTACTAGTCTCAAATTACATTGCTTACCTTAGGCTAAAATAATAGCTAGATAGCACAATCAAATAATAGGTCTGTTATGTATCAAATACAATAAAGAGCCTATTCTAATGAACCTCAAAGGTACTCAAACATATGCTCAGTAGTAAGCATAAAATACAATAGGTCTGCTCAAAGACCAACCAGCTACTTACACAAAGTAACATCATCTGGATCCAATCTAGAATAAAGTTTCTCTAAAATAGAAAACGTGGATTTTTAAATCCATCACATACAACATTATACAAAAAATGTGTAATAACATGCAGAAAGAAAGACTTATCTTTTCTTTCACTCTTCAACATTTGTTGACTTCTTGAATCTTCTGTTATCTGGAGAAGTTCTTTGTGAGCATGCCATTTCTCTGTGATGTTCTCCAAGTCATTATCACTTTCTTAATGATCCTTCTCTATATATTTTCAGCACCGCAACTACCTCTCCAAGAGGTTTCAACTGTTCTCTAAAAGTACAGACTATAGATAGTCTCTGAGACTTTTGACCATCTCTCTTCTCATGTGGATTCTCTCCACAAGCTATCACATCCCTTGGATGCCCAAGTCATGTACGATGACTAACTGGTGGGGACTTTATCTACTGTCACCTATGAAGACACATCAATACTCCCTCTTCAACTAGAGGAGTTATTATGTACTATACCAAGCTTGTCCCGGACAGAAGCTTAATAAGAATGCTGGCAATGTTGTTCATCTATGGATATGTACCATGTCTCAAATATAACTGTCTAAAACCCTCAAAAGCTTTATTGATTTTGAACATGCTCTATCTAGAGCAACACATGTGATCTTCCTCGATCCCTATATCAGTCAGATTTCATATATCTTTAAAACTCTATTTCACTGATCAAGACATATATGAGTCCACATACACTTGTACCAAGTGGGTACCACAACACATGCTTTGTACATGTCTATGTACAAACTCCAAAGTACATAACAGATCTTTGGACATGTGACTAACCAAATACATCTCAACTGATTTGAGATCCTCCGAATATGAAATAAGAATAGTTTCATATTTACCTTCATATGTGTGGCCATGGATTTGTAGTCCATCATCCTGAAACTCTTCAGGCTCTTTTACTGCACATTTTTTTTTTAACTGAGGAAAATCTTTGTCTAGTGACTGCCACACCACTAATTAGAAGAATCATAACAAGATTCTTGAATACAGTTCTAAGCTTCTTTTAGAATATGAGCATCATCCATATCTCATTTTTACAGGAGGTACATCAACCAGTTACACTGGTTCTTCAGAAGCTAGTGAGACTAGAAACTTCCTCTCACCATGTAAATGTGAGAATCATAATATGGGTCCTCCATCACGGAGACTTAGGCTCATCTATATATGAAGCTCTGTATTTGACACATGAATTTAAATAAGATAGAATATCTTTAGGAGTCTTCGCATCTATCATAATAGAATTAAGCCATTTATTTTTCCTGCTTCCTAAGAGACATAGGAACCTCCCAAACTGTTCTCTTTCATGATCAGCCATCAGAATGACTCCACATTCATGTCCTTCTTTACTTGTAGGTAAGGGCATATTAATTTTCCCTAAAAGACAAATTATTTTCATGGTTAGAGCCATTTCATACTCATGAATTGTATTCACATGAAATACTTTCAATATACTGATAAAGATTTACTTAGTTATGTACAGATATTGACCAATCGATTTATCATAACCCATTATAATCTTATGTACTAATATGCAACCCTATATCAGTCCAAAATTTCATTTTATGAAAGAAATATATAGTCCCATGTTCATATCTCATGAGCTAAGCATGAAGCCCTTTATCTAGCCAATCATGTAGTCTTATGTTCACAGTTTGTGAAACAATCATGATGCCATAAATATCATGTCTTATGAATGATGTTTTAAGCCTTGTATCAGTCCTACATAAGTCTTATATCATCTTGCAAAATTTGGACTCATGAGATTGATAACATTCCAATAAAGATCGGAACAACAATGTATATGCTAAACACAATTCCAAGTCCAAGAATACAGATTGTAATAAAACATAATTTGATTTTATAAAAGCATATGATAACTAAATAATCATGCAGCCCAACATTCATATCTCATGAATCAATCATGCAGCCCAACATTCATATCTCATGAATCAATCATGCATCTCTAGATTTATGAAATAAGCATGCAACTCTATAGTCATATCTTTATGAAACAATCATGCATCCTTTATATTCATAATCATGCATGCTCTATATTCATATTTTATAAAATAATCATGCATGCTTTATATTCATAATCAGGCATGCTCTATATTCATATTTTATAAAATAATCATGCATGCTTTATATTCATATCTTCTGAACAATCATGCATCCTCTATATGACTGTAATGAAACCATCCAAAAGCATATAGATCTAAGTAGCATATAATAAAAAATTTGGGTACTTATATTTTTATTGTTTTGCATGCTCCCTCTTGATCTCTGCTTCCTTGTGGAGATTAATGTAGTCCCTCGGTCTTGATCTCTTTGCAAATTTGAGTGCATGCAGGAGGTAGCAAATATCTACATGGAGAAACTGGATCCCATGCAACCCGAAGCGAATGTTATTCTTTCAAAGAAAACTTCTTCCAATGATCAACCTATTCTTTGGATCAATATCTAAACTCTATGAGGCTCTCATTACACACAAGATCCATTGAATAATGATAATATCCAACTTACAACTCTTGGGGTTGTTCCATCAATTGGTCCACTTTGGGAAAACAACCATAACATGAATTTTGAGAATGTCATATTCACATATCTGATTGTATCTCTCACACAGTTACATATTTTTGAAATATTCTCACAATTAAGCTAAATCGTCCAATTTCGAAAGTGGGTTTTCAACCGTTTTGTCTGATTCCGCACGGATTGATCAAAATGTCTCCACAAAATTTTTCTCCGGAAAAGTGACGGAAATGATGCATGTTGACTTTCTCTTTAATTCACCCTGATTAAAGAGTCCTCACTCACTGAGTTCAATTAAACATCTAGATCATTCTCCTCAAGAATGATTCACACTCTTTCCTTAAATTTGGAAGTATCTTCAAATTGGTCTTTCGGTTGGATGGAGATCGTTGCCATGGCTTCAAGCTCTTTGCTCAATACTTCTCAAGATCGCGTAGGATATAGTTGCTTGCACAAACTAAGATCTTGCATGCCCTTTATCTAATACCATGTTAGTGATTGAGCAAAATATGAATAAACTTGAACTTTAAAACTTTAATCCATAATAACAGTGCATATAAATCTCAACAATAATCCAAAAACATTAATCAAACCATAGAACACAAGATATACCCTGGGAAAACCCTCTACTGATTCAAAGGATAAAAAACCCAGCAAATGATCTTAGAGTATGATATATTAGTATCAGATAATGATTACAACACAACAGCAAATTGCTTTCACCGAGAGCACCAGAGAGAGGATATCGAATGGAACACCGTATCTAACTTTCCAAGTGCATAGCACTTTAATAAGAATTCAAACTAGGTTTTACAACATAAATAGAATGGTTGCATGTAGCAACAACTTGTTAACACCTTGAACACTGATCCATCTTCACTTATGCACCCCATATTGATCTGGTGTCAAGCTGGCACTCCATAATTATCTTCCACATGAAGATATGTGCCTTCCATTAGTTAACTAACTCTAACTGAGTATTTAACTGAGCTGAACTGAATGTAACTGAGTTGAACTGAATGTAGTTGAATAGAACTGAATGTAACTAGACAGAACTGAATGTAACCGAACTAAATGTAACTGAACTAAACTAAATGTAACTGAATAGTAACTAAATGTAACCGAATTGAATGTAGTGCTACTTCATCAATGTTTATTTCCAACCATGACTTGCATAAATTAAGGAGTTGATTCCTTAATTAGCTGAACTTGTTTACCATAACTGCAATTCAAATTCTCTCTCTATCTCTATGCTTATATTAAATATCTCTGCATGGTCCATGTGTGTTTTCATTAAATAATCATCTTTATCATATCATACTCATAATATCGTTTCCAAACCTATGATCATATGTATTGCACCGAGTCATATAGTCACATGCTAAAGTAAATCATTCTAGGGGTAGCTAATCCCTAAAGGAGACATCTAGCACATGTTGACCATGACTAGCCATTCACCACATAGTATATCTACTTTACATAGTAAATCACACCACCTCACAACATGAGGATATTCATAGGACTACACAAGCCCACTGTCCACCTCAATCATATGAGGATATTCGTAGGGCTACACAAGCCTACTGTCCACCTCAATCATATGAGGATATTCATAGGGATACACAATCCTACTGTCCACCTCAACCATATGAGGATATTCGTAGGACTACACAAGCCTATTGTCCACCTCAACCATATGAGGATATTCGTAGGACTACACAATCCTACTGTCCACCTCAATCATATGAGGATATTCGTAGGACTACACAAGCCTACTGCATCACCACCTTAACCATATGAGGATATTTGTAGGACTACACAAGCTTACTGTCTTGATATTACTCACAAGACTTTACAACATCACCACCTCAAACATATGAGGATATTTGTAGGACTATACAAGTATATTGTCTTGATATTACTCACAATACTGGAGAATGACTCTTGATGTTGTAATCTCAACAATTAGAGGCCTTGGAGGAGAATTAAAAGAAAGAGAAGTGGTTGACAAGGTACTAAGAACGTTTCCAATGAAGTATGACTCAAAAGTTTCTACTATAGAAGAACAAGATGACCTTGATGCCATAATAGTAGATGAACTACATGGGATATTCACTGCATATGAGATGAGGACGGGACAAAATGAACCTTCAAAAAAAGAGGCAGCATTTAAAGCCCTATCCGAGAACCAATTAGAGAATATAGATGATGAAGAATCTCTTTTCATTAGAAAACTTGAGAAAGGTACTCAAAAATACAAAGGAAAGCTACCCTTGAAATGTTTTAACTGTGGAAGAATATGAGATTTTACCAATAAGTGTCCCTACCCAAAACAAGAGGATAGTGATCATGAAGAACCTTGCTGTCATAAGTGTAAAACCATGGATAAGAAGAAGTTTAAGAAAAAGAAGAAGAACTTATATTCCAAAAAAGATAGTGACGATGAAAGTGAAGATGCAGAAATCCTATTTATGGGGACAGTAACTTCAGATGAGGAATCAAACAAAGAAGGAGAAGTGGACCTAGAAGCTCAATACATAGTTGTTGTTGATGAAATTGAAAAATGATGAAGGAACAAAGTTTTGAAAGAGAAACTGTCAAAGTACCAAGAAGAGACAAATAAAATTATTATTTACTTAAAGAACCATCTTCAAGAGGCCAAGAAGATTGAATAAGACCTAGTAGTTATGCTCAAGAAGAGAATCCAAGATTCTAAAAAAAAACCAATAGACATGATAGTAGGATGAAATCACTAAAAGACAAAGGATCCACAAAGTAAATATACGTGGATTGTCAATTGATGTCAAAGCAGTTCAGCAATGACAAAGGAATAACCAATAAACATGATGACAGGGTGAACTTAGTGAAAGACAAAGGAATTCCAAAATCGAATGGTAGATTGATGATAGGGTCGATGATAGGGGAAAGATCCAAAAAATAAGCAATGGAAGATAATAGTCCAAAGCGTCAAAGAATATTTTGACGTCCCAGATCATTCGAGAGACAGAGATCAATGGTATAAATAAGATACGCAAATTAGATATGCATGGAAAATAACATCTCCAAACACTAGAGTGAAGTGAAGGATTGGACGACCCAGATCAGTTGAGAGAAATTGTGGAAGCCATTTTTTGAGAAGATCAATGGTGTAGAATGTTTTATGTACAAGAAAAGTGAAGATACGCAATTTGAATTTGATCGTAGATCGACGGTCAAGAGTGAACCCGCAAGAAAATCAACGGTCCAGAAAAATTGCGGAAACAAAGTTGTGGAAGAAAATTGTGGAGGTCCAAAATAGGAAAGAGTGGTTCTGCATTCCACAATCCACAATCCGAAGATCTACAATTAGGAAATACTTCGCAAGAGATCAACGCGTGGAAGCAAAATTGCGAAAAAAGAATTGTGGAAGTAGTTTGAACAAAATAAAAAAACTAGAAATCCGCAATATTGACGATCAGGAAAAAATCTACAAGAGATCAATGGAACGGAAGCAAAATTGAGGAAGTAGTTTGACCATAATTGGAAAACCCGCAATCCACAATCCACAAGACCAACGGTCAACAAACAATCTGCAAGAGATCGACGGTGCAGAAGAAAATTTGTGGAAAGGGAATTACGGAAGTTACTTTTTGAGATTTTATGAACCTGCAAACCACAATCCATAATCCACATATGATCTAAGATCGATGGTTGGAAAAGAGTCAGTGAGACATCAACGATGCAGAAAGTACCTTACGGAAAGGTAGTTGCAAAAAGGAAATTACGGAAGGATCTTTTGAGAAAAGTCAAAATGTGCATCCACAATCTGTATCTGATCTCAGATCAACGGTTAGGGAAGAGTCTGTGAGAAATCAACAGTGTGGAAAGTACCTTGCGGAAAGGTAGTTGCGGAAGTACCTTTTCATAAAATTCAAAATGCAAATCTGTAATAAGCATCTTATATCAGATCAACAGTCAGGGAAGAGTCCACAAGAAATTAACGATGTGGAAAGTACCTTGCAGAAAGGAAATTGCATAAGAAATTTTTGAGAAAATTCAAAATGCACGTCCGCAATCTGCAACCCTCACATTTCAGAAATATCATTACGGAAAGGCAATTGCAGAAGATTTTTGTTGCAGAAATATCTATGCAGAAAAAGGAAAATTCAGAAGGAATTCTGATGCAAAATTATCATTGCGGAGAGGCAATTTTGGAAATATTTTTGTTGTGAAAAGTCATGACTAATAAACCTAAATAGAGTAAAGAATTATTAAAATGAAGAATTGTGTTTTCATGAAGAGGCACGATCTAAGAATGAAAAGGTGCAACTTTGAGGAGATGCATTCATAGAAAACGTGTTAAAAGATATTTATATATAGAGTGTTGAATGAAAGAAATTGCCTCTATAATCCAGATTGTAGCAATAACTAGAAGAAGCAGAGACCAGTGACGTGAAGAAGTATTTATGACAGATATTGAAGACATGAGAAGATCATGAAAGACCGAGGAGGATAAAAAAGGTGTTGAGTTGCGAGATCGAAAACTAATCGCCAAGAATATCATGATCAACGGACGAGATTGATCATGGAATAAGATCAAAGATAGACAACAATTTCGCTTGGAGAACTAGTGCAGATTAATAAAATTATGATGTGCACAAATTTTTTATGAAATCCTCCTTATGGTATTTGAAGTCCACCATCGATCTAGATTTGACGGTCCTCAACAATTTCATAGATTCAACTAATAGGTGAGTTAACAATCAGGTTGGGAGTGAAATTTTAATGTAATATGATCTATAACATTTGGACTCCATCGTAGATCTGTGTGGACTTGGATCCAAGGGTTATCAATCATTTCGCTCGTTGAAATAGGAGGTGAGTTAACAAAGAGGATGGATGCAAAATTAATGTGATGGAAAGATCCAACGGTCAGGTATGAATCCGTAAAAGAAATAAATGGTTAGGAGAAAATGTGCAAAGTTTGAAAGATAATCTAATGAATAGATCCAATGGTGAGGAGTGAACCCACACAAGAAATCAATAGGACAGAAGTAGTTTTGTAGGAAGAAGGAGGAAAGTAGAAAGTTTGGAATATGTTTAAACAAATGTTGAAAACCTGAAATCCACATCTCGCACTAGATCTAAGATCGACGGTTGGGAAATGTAGAAGGAGTATTGCAGGTGAAATGTAGAAAGCAGAAATTGTTGAAGCCATTTAAACAAACTTTGAAAATCCGGGATCCGCAACCTGCATCGGATCTAAGATCGACGATCGGGAATGTTGAAAAATAAATCGATGACACAGATTGAATTTGCAGAAAAGGATGTGTGGAAGTAGGTGTTTGATTTCATATCAATGGTCAGTAGAGAGGCCGCATGAAACCGATGATGCAGAAGAGGTCATGTGGAAAAGGATGTGTGGAAGGTAGAAAGCGGAAATCATAGAATGATATCTAAAAAAATCACATATCTGATATCTGATTCTCTTCTCAGATCAATGGTCACAAAGAGCTCAAGGAAGATCAATGGTGTGAAATGATTGGTGCGAAACCAGTACTGTGGAACCAGAACTACGGAAACATGACTACATAAAATTTGATTTGTGGAAAAAGAAAAAGTGTGAAAGAAGTCGAGTAGCAAAAAATGGCAATAGCGAAAGAAGCCAAATGCTGAAGATGCGTTCCAAAAACTCATGATTACTCAGCAATTTGACTCCTTGTCTTTCATAAGGAATCAAATGGTTTGATCAGTTATGGAAATGGACCATCATGCACATGAACAGGTAAAGAATTTATAGATTGACATTTATAAAAGGATGGGAGATAAGAAGAGAAGTGTGTGCTCTCTGCATACAAAGATTTGGTGCATGGATCGTCGTCAAAGTGGGGATTGCAGAATGACAGAGGACTCTGAGTTCTTTCAATAATATCCAGAATAGAGACAATGAGGGGAACCAAGGTGCATAAGAAAATCTAGAAGTAGATCATAACAGGATTGGTATGCATTGTTATATATGTTTTTTCTACATATTGTAATGAACATGTTTAAAACTGAGAAATAAGGGTGGTAGGGTGGTGCTGGGAAAAACATGTTGTCTTCTATGTACAAGTTGAATCATGTACAAGTGGAAGTTGGTGCTTTCACTCAGTTGTAGCTGGAGAATGTTATTTTAGTTGGTGCTTACACTCAGTTGTAGCTAGATAATGTTCTTTTACTTGGTGCTAGAAAAACATGACGGTTGGTGCTCTCCACAAGAAGGATTTTGTAAAACATAGGTTGCAGCCTCATTTGAGTAGGTGCTCAAATAAAAATGAATATTTGTTTGTCTCTATCATGTGTGTGTGATTGATAATCATCATCTCTTCTGTTATACTTGTTGCATTATCATAACTATAAATCTGTAATTAGTAATAATGGTTTAAATATTGAAAATCGGTTTAAGCTTTAGAAATAACTGATTCACCACCCCCCCCCCTCTCAATTATGTGAGTAATTTAAACAATTGGTATCAGAGCGGGTTCCTTTTGTCTAAAGGTAGATCTGTAATCTTAAACATGACAAGTTATGAAGGGACTTCATCCAATAAGGTTCCTCTATTTGATGGAACAAATTTTTCCTTTTGGAAGGTTAGAATGAGAACCTATATAATGTCCTTGGGAGTTGATGTTTGGGGTGTAGTAGAGACTATCTATGTAAAGGAAACTGTGCTAGCCTCCATAGATGACAAGTTGGAATTTAGTTTTAATGCAAAGGAAATGAACGCTATTCTAAGTGGTCTTGCAGAGGTCGAGTTTGTTAAAGTAATGCATCTTGAATCTACGAAAGATATGTGGGATAAGCTTGTAAACAACTATGAAGGAAATGAAAAAGTAAAGGTTGCCAAACTACAGGCATATAGACTAAAATTTGAACAGCTAAATATGAATGAGGATGGGACAGTTAGTAAATATTTCCTAAGAATATAAGAGACTATGAATGCCATGAAGGGTCTTGGTGAAAATTTTAATGAAGCATTCTTAGTTCAGAAAATTTTAAGATCTATGCCTGAAAGATTTGATCCCAAAGCCTCAGCAATAGAAGAATTCAGTGATCTCAAAACTCTGCCTATTGACCAATTCCTAGGTATTCTGATAGCCTATGAAATTAGGATTGGTAAAGGAAAATCCACCACTAGAGAAGCTACCTTTAAAGAAGATAAGAACATTGATTCTGAAATGGATGTGGCCGAGGAAAAAATTGTAAGGAGGCTGAAAAAGGTTCAGGTAAATAAAAAGGAAAGATTCCCTTTAAATGTTTTAAATGTGGTAAAATAGTTTATTTTGCATCTAAATGTCCCCATAAGCACAAGAGGCACACTTCTGATGATGATGAAAATTATACATTCAATAAATATAATAAATAGGCTAAACATAAAAAGAAAATATTGTGTGTAAATGATGTTGATTCTTCAGAAGAGACAAACATCGATTCATCTAGTGAATATGAAGTGAATAACTTTATGCATATGGCCATAGACTATATTGGAAATGAATATGCATAAAGTGACCTGAATGAGGAAGAAGCCATGGTTGATATGGAAGGTGAACTAATCAGTGCTCTAGAGGAGATTGATGAACTCAGATTAAAGAAAGGGAAACAAAAATAGTTATTGGTGCAGTATGAAAAGAATGGCAAAGAACCAAGTGAAGATATGTCCTTGTTAAAATTGGAACTAGAAGAGACCAAGAAAATAGAAGATCTTCTTAAACAAAAATTAACAGAAGGGAAAAAGAGATGTGAAGCTTTGGAAGCAAAAGTAGTGGCAGCTAGGAAAGATTTGGAGAAAATTCAAGCTTTGTACCACTAGGATCTATCAAGTATCAAAGCCTCAGAAAAATTGAACAACATTCTCAGCAAGCAAAGGTCCCCATGGTTAAAAACAGGTCTTGGCTATCAAGAAGGTTTATGCAGCAATAAGTCAGAATGCGAACATACTGTGCAAACAAAAGGAAATGAAGCAAGTACCAAAATTAGAAATTCAGACCAGAATTATCAACCAAAGATAGCTCAGAAACATAGTCAACAAAAAGGAAGACCTCAGAGATTCAGGTACCAAATTTTTTTCCATGGTTACTGTTTTTGTTGCTCTAATTTTGGTCACAAAGCTTGAAACTGTGCATTTAATTTTAGAAATATGCAATCAAAGAACGGTCAATTGTTGCAACATAGAACAAGATAGTCAGCAAGCAAACAAGAACATCATACAACTCAGTTCACAACTAAGAGAATAACTCATGATAGAAATAACAATTCTTTTGATCTACTATACAATGAGCTAGAATGTTATGTTTGTCAAAACTTTGGACACAAGGCTTCAAATGGTCATCTGAAGGATTACAAAATAGACCCAAGAATGAATTACTCTGCTAAAAGTGATAAAGTTTGGAAGAAGAAAGAAAATAAAAATGTGGCCTAGTCCTTTCTGTTCAAAAGCAAAAGGCCCCTGGTATATTGACAGTGGATGTTCCAAACACATTACTGGTGATGAAAGTAAGTTTATGTCTCTAAGTGAAAATAAATCAGGAAATGTAACTTTTGGAAATGATGCTCCAGGGAAAATCAAAGGAAAAGGAATGGTCAAGTTGAGTAATGGCAAAGGGAAATCCCAAGATGTGTTGTTTGTAGATGGACTAAAATATAATCTTCTTAGTGTCAATCAGGTTTGTGACAAAGGATGTGAATTTGTTTTCACTTCTAAAGATTGCAATATAAATTTTGTACCCTCGGGACAATTGGTTTCAAAAGGTATAAGAACTGAAAACAATGTATATGTCTTGATAAAAGAAAAAGAAGAATTTCATCTAAGCAATTATGATGAAAGCTGGATTTGGCATATGAGACTTGGACATTTAAACTTTGATCATATAATCAAACTTGTGAACAATGGGGAAATAAAATATATTCCAAAGATATCAAATCCATATGACTCTGTTTCTAAACCTTGTCAAATGGGAAAACTGACTTGCACACAATTTAAATCCAAGAACTTCACATCAACAAACAAACAACTTCAGTTAGTACGTATGGATATGTGTGGACCATAAAGAACGGAAGGCAAGAGAAGAAAGATATTTTATGTTGGTCATTGATGATTATTCTAGACTTACATGGGTTTCTTTTCTGAAAGAAAAATATGAAGCACTTGAAAAGTTCAAAAATTTTAAGGCTCTGACTGAGAATCAAACAGGAAAAACACTAAAGGTAGTAATATCATATAGAGGAGGAGAGTTCTATTTAGGAGACTTAAAAGAGTTTTTTGATAAACATGGAATTAAAAGAGAATACACTATTCCATGGACCCCATAGTAGAATGGAGTGGTTGAGAGACAAAATAGGTTAGTACAACAAATTGAAAGATCAATGATGAATGGAAGTAATATTTCTCAAACATACTGGGTAGACGAAATTCACATAGTTGTTCATATTCTTAACAAATATCACCTAAGGCTAAACAGTGATCCTTATGAACTATGGTTTGGAAGACCTGCTTCTATCAAATGCTTTAAAGTCTTTGGAAATAAATGTTATATTAAAAATAATGATGAACATCTTGGGAAATATGATGACATGGCTGATGAAGGTATCTTCTTAGGATATGATGCAAACAGTAAAGGGTACACTTGTTATAATAAGAGGTTGCATAAATTGGTTAATTGTATTATAATAAAAATCGATGAAGGAATCTTTGTAAAATATATTCACATAAGCATTGTTGAACCATATACAGAAGATACAGTTGAATTTAAAGAAAAACAGGTCCAAGAATAAAAAAAAGAAGATTCAGAGTCAGACGATGAAAGCGTAAACACTTAGACAGATTCAAGACAACAGATAAAAACAAAAGCACCTTCCAGAATCATTCAGAAGAATCATCCTAAAAGTCAGATAATTGGTGATAAGAAGAAAGGAGTGCAGACAAGAAGAAAGTTGATCAAATATTTAGAACAATCTCAGATTTATTTTCTATCTATTATGGAACCTAAGAATTTTAATGAGGCCAGTGAGGATGAAGATTGGGTTAAAGACATGAATGAAGAGCTTGATCAGATTAAGAAAAATAACACTTGGGAGTTGGTTCCTAGACATGCAGATAAAAATGTAATAGGATCCAAGTGGGTGTTTAAAAACAAGACGAATGAACAAGGACAAATTGTGAGGAATAAAGCTCGACTGGTCTGTAAAGGGTATGCCCAAGTTGAGGGACAAGATTTTGGTGAAACTTTTGCACTAGCAGCACGATTGGAAGCTATCAGAATGTTTCTTTCCTATGTCATTCATAATAACTTCAAAGTGTATCAGATGGATGTTAAGTCAGCTTTTCTCAATGGAGATCTAGAAGAAGAAGTTTATATAGAGCAACTTGAAGGGTTCCAATTGACAAACAACCTTGACAATGTCTGCAAACTGAATAAGGCTCTATATGGATTGAAACAAGCACCAAGAACCTGGTACTATAGACTGGATAAATATCTACAGGACAAAGGTTTCGAGAAAGGTACTATTGACAATAACTTGTATATCAAATTTAAAGGTGATAATATATTAGTAGTTTTGGTGTATGTGGATGACATTATATTTGGATGCATTAATGATTCTTCTGTGCAATGGTTTGCTAATGCCATGCAATCTGAGTTTAAGATGTCAATGATAGGAGAACTGACATTCTTTCTCATTATCCAGAGTCCTGAATGCTTATTTCTCTCCCAAGAGAAGTACTTGAAAGAGATGGCGAAGAAATTTCAGATGGAAGATTCATCACCTGTCAGTACACCTATGGTTGTTGGTTGTAAACTTATCAAGGATGATCCCTCACCTGATATTGATCAGATAACATATCGTTCAATGATAGGAAATCTCTTATACATCACAGCATCTCGTCTTGTTATAATGCAAGTTGTTGGAATGGTAGGTAGATTTTAGTATGCTCCGAAGCAAAGTCATTTGGTGGTTATTAAGAGGATATTTAAATATTTGAAGGGAACAATGAATTATGGTCTCTGGCAACCTAGAAAATAGAATCTTTAGTTAACTACATATTTAGATGCTGATTGGGAAAATTGTTTGGACAAAAGAAAGAGCACAAGTGGAGGTGCATTCTTCTTGGGTGATTCTTTAGTTGCATGACTGAGTAAGAAGCAAGGCTCGATATCTTTATCCACTACAGAAGCTAAGTACATTGCTGCTACCACTTGTTGTACACAAATACTCTGGATGATTTAGACATTGGAATACCTGGAGGTAAAATATGTTGATACCATTCCTCTCCATTGTGATAATACTAGCACCATTAACATGTCCAAAATTCCAGTCCTTCATTCCAAGCCTAAGCACATACCTATTAAGTATCACTTTTTAAGGGAGAAGGTTACAAACATAGTGGTTCAATTGAAATTTATTCCTTCTACATAAAATATTGATGATATCTTCACTAAACCCTTACCAAAAACACAGTTTGAGTACCTACGCCAGAACCTAGGTATCATATCTTATTCCAAATAAGTTGTTCACTTTGATAGGGAGAGATGTGCTGTAAAGTCTGATTTGACATTGATGTCAAAGGGGGAGAATTTGTTTGTTACAAATGATATACATATTGATGATTACAAGTACATCATGCATCCATAATTTGTAGGTCACCGTCAATGCCAAAGGGGGAGATTGTTGGAGGTTTTGCGATCATATGGAAACAGATCATAGTGTGATATAGTTTTCATTGATGGAAACATAGTTCTAAGCATATGATTCATATAAGAAGAGGACTCAAACGAATGTGGATCATGTGGTAGAGATCTGAAGATGTGAAGATAAAAGGACAAAAATAATTTCACTGGTTGAAAGAGCGAAGAGGATAAAAAAGGCGTTGAGTTGCGAGATCGAAAACTAATCACCAAGAAGATCATGATCAATGGACGAGGTTGATCATGGAATAAAATCAACAGATGACATCGATTTCACTGGGAGAACTAGCACGAATTAATAAAATTCTGATGTGCACAAAATTTTTATGAAGTCCGCCTTGTGGTATTTGAAGTCCATCGTCGATCTAGATCTGACGGTCCTCAACAATTTCGTGGATTCAACTAGTAGGTGAGTTAACAATCGGGTTGGGAGAAAATATTTAATGTAATATGATCTATAACATTTTTATTCCATCATATATCTGTGTGGACCTAGATCCAAGGGTTATCAATGATTTGGCTTGTTGAAATAGGAGGTGAGTTAACAAAGAGGTTGGACACGAAATTATTGTGATGGATAGATTCGACGGTCAGGTATGAATTCGCCAAAGAAATCAACAGTCGGGAGAAAATACACAAATTTTGAAAGATAATCTGATAAACAGATTTGATGGTCAAGAGTGAACCCACACAAGAAATTGACGGTGCAGAAGGAGTTTTGTAAGCAGAAGAAGAAAAGCAGAAAGTCTGGAAGATGTTTAAACAAATGTTGAAAACCTGAGATCCACATCCTGCACTAGATCTAAGATCAACAGTCGGGAAAGGATACACAATAAATCCATGGCATGGAAGGAGTTTTGCAGGTGGAAGGCGATAAGAAGAAATTGTTGAAGTCGTTTAAACAAACTTTGAAAATACGGGATCCACAACCCGCACCAGATCTAAGATCAACGATTGAGAAATGTTGCACAATAAATCAACAACGTGGATTGAATTTGTAGAAAATGATGTGTGAAAGAAGGTGTTTTATTTCATATCAACGGTCAATAGAGAGGCTGCATGAAATTGACAGTGTGGAAGAAGTCATGCGAAAAAGGATGTGTAGAAGGCGAAAAGTGGAAATTGTAGAATGATATCTTACAAAATCACATATATGATATTCAATTTTCTTTTCAGATCAACAGTCACAGAGATCTCGAAGCATATCAATGGTGTGGAATGATTGGTGTGGAACCAGGACTATGGAAACTTTGATTTTTGGAAAAATAAAAGTGTGAAAGAATCCAATTTGTAGAAAATGAGAATAGAGGAAGAAGCCAAATGGCGAATATGTGTTGCAGAAACTCATGATTACTCAACGATTGGACTCCTTGTTTGTCATAAGGCATCGAATGGTTTGATCAGTTATGGAAATGGACCGCCAGGTGCATGAACAGGTAAATAATTTACATATTGACATTTATAAAAGGATGGGAGATAATAAGAGAAGTGTGTCCTCTCTGCAGATAGAGAGTTGGTGCATGGATCGTCGTCAAAGTGGGGATTGCAGAATGATAGAGGACTCTGAGTTCTTTTAAGAATATCTAGAATAGAGACAATGAGGGGAACAAAGGTGCATAAGCAAATCCAAAAGTAGATCAGAACAGTGTTGGTATGCATTGTTATATCTATTTTTTCTACATATTGTACTAAACATGTTTAAATATGAGAAACAAGGGTGGTAGGGTGGTGCTAGGAAAAACACGTTGTCTTATTTGTACAAGTTGAAGCATGTACAAGTGGAATTTGGTGCTTTCACTCAGTTATAGCTAGAGAATGTTATTTTAGTTGGTGCTAAAAAAACTTGAGGGTCGGTGCTCTCCATAAGAAGGATTTTGTAAAACAGAGGTTTTAGCCTCATTTGAGTAGATGCTCAAATAAAAATGAATATTTGTCTATCTCTATCATGTGTGTGCGATTGATAATCATCATCTCTTATGTTATACTTGTTGCATTATAATAACTATAAATCTGTAATAAGTAATAATGGTTTAAATATTGAAAAATGTTTTAATCTTTTGAAATAACTGATTCACCCCCCCTCTCAGATATGTGAGTAATTTCAAAAATAGGGTGTAGTAGCATCCTTTTAGTAGAAGTTGATAAAACCAAGGGATTGTAGCCTCCTTCGAGTATTTGTTGGTAAATAGGGTGTAGTACCATTCTTTTCTATAGTAGTAGGAAGAAACTATTTGTAAATATAATTTTGCAGTAATAGGAAGTATTGGTGGTTTACCCATTTGGGATTCTATGATAATTTGTGCTATGCGTGTTCTTGTTGATCACGTGTGTTAATGAATAAATTAAAAGTGGTTTAAATTGTTAAAATTTATCAATGCTGATTCACCCTCCCCCCTTCTCGATATTGTCCAATATTCCAACAACAACTTTAAATAAAAGAGGCATGTAGCATACTGTATTTCCTTTGCTTCATTAATTCGAGAGTAATTCCAACCATTGCATTGGGGACAAGTCTCACCCTATTTAGACTATAGTGCATAATTGTCAAGATCATTGTCTATCATTATATTACCTAATAAAATTTTGACCTTTACTTGTAGTGGATATCCTTGGTAAATGAATCACCATTGTTGTTTGTGTGGATAATGATGTGCCCTTATTGAAGTATGCATGGTTGGTTTTTCAATGAGTGTACCTATGTGTTGTATTCCTAAGGGGCGTGTTGAAAAGTTCATTTGTTGAAGAGGAGAGTGTCCCAAAGGATCCTGGTGATCAAATGTTCTAGCCTACCATTTTTGCACTGTATTATTTTGGCAATCAACCAATCTATGGACAGTTTTGAGTTAGATAAGATATGAAGACTTTTAAAATCCCTCTCAAGTGCTATATGGATTGTAGTCTCTATACTTAAAAACTCAACACAATTGTTTGTGTTGTCCCCAAATCCTCTTTGAAAAGTGATTGTCTGATCCATATGTTTAAAAATACCAGTAGTGTCACTTTTGTTAGGATTTCCTTATGAGGCCCCAACAAATAAAACATGAGTGGATGATCGATAGAAAATCAAAGGCTACCTAATTTTGGTGGATTTTTTCTTAAGATGTAAATGGTTTCCAAGAGCGTACTTATATCTGTAAAATGTTGTTGTTGATGTTGCCACGATGTTGTTGAATATTATATTGTTGTAGGTGGTCCAAATACTTCAACTTATGAAGAGAGGAATGGATAACATTCTAGGGTGAATGCACTCTACGTGTCAGTGGTCCCATGCACTGGCTCATGTTCCCTCCAATTATGGAAATGATAGATTCCCTATTAATCAAACTAGACCCCATACTTATTTTGAAAATTTACAGTCAACCAACATGCATGAAATGGACTCTCCATAGGTCATACATAGCATGCATATGTTAGTCCTGCATTGGCCTCTTTTTAGCAAGTTCTCCCAAGTGATAACTTTGCTATTTGAGGCTATCTAGAAGAATCATTTTCATTTTATGGGAGCTTTGATTTTCCAAAAAAGAGGACCACCACCATGGTGGGGTATCCTTAGTATTCGAGGATACCAACTCCTCATATCTTAGTCATACCTAATATGTACCTATTGTATTTTTTTTATTCATTTAAGAGTATCATTTTAAACTGACATATGTATTAATTTTTGTCATAGTCCCTATGTGTACTTGTCCCATTACAAATCTTGTGAATCTAATAATCCAAGTTGTGTAGAACTGAACCATCTTGAATCCCATGGATCATATGAGTTTGCATTATATACATCTGCTAAAGAGTGTAGTTGTTAAGAGCTTAGAGAGTCAACTAGTTCCTTCGATAAGGATAGGATCCACCCCCAAAGTGATTGACCTCTCATTCCTAGGGTCCCATGCAAGATCCCTAGACTATGATATTAAAAATCCTAATGATTTCTCTTCATATGATGGAACCTTGGCCTATGATATGAAAAATTACAATCTACCAAGAAGTGTGAAATGGCCTCTCCACAATTCATACATGGCATGCATATGTTAGGCCTACATGGGCCTTTTTTTAGCAAGTTCTCCCAAGTAAGAACTTTTCCATTTAAGGCCAACCAGAAGATGCATTTTGATTTCAAGGGAGCTTTGATTTTCCAAATAGAGGACCACCACCATGTTGGGGTCTCCCCAGTCTTCAAGGATACCAACTCCTTGTATCTTGGTTAGACATGATATGTACCTATTACAGGGTTTTTTATCCATTTAAGAGTATTCTCCTTGATAAACATATGTATATATTCTCATCGTAGTCCCTATGTGTACTTGTCCCATTGCAAAGCTTGTGAATTTGATAATCCAAGTTGTATAGAACTAAACCATCTTGAATCCCATAGATCATCTGAGTTTTCATTATATACATATGGTAAAGAGAGTAGTTATTAAGAGTGTAGAGATTCATCTTGTTTCTTCAATATCAGATCCTCTGGGAGATCTCAAGGGTAGAATTTATCGCAAAATTGATTGGTCTCCCATTCCTAGGGTCCCGTGCAAGATATTTGGCCTATGATATGAAAAATCTTGATTATTTCTCTCCATATGATGGATCCTTGACTTATGATATGAAAATTTAATTCAACCAATAGGTGTGAAATGGACTCTCCATTACTCATACAAATCCCAAGTATAGGATCCACCCCCAAAGTGATTGACTGTCAGGGTACACAGGGTACTCCCAAAGGACCGAACACCAAGAATAGCTGCTTCACATAAACAGATCACAGATCAATACACCAATGTTTGTCACGTGGTTAAAACC